>VHKM01000173.1:312500-328870 GCA_007210695.1 Neogobius melanostomus
TATTTTATTTGAATTTTAAGCTGACAGGAAGTGACATAGATGGAGGTAAAGTTCAGTTTGACTCATTTCTCACAGACGCGTCTCTGGAGTCGCCCATATAAGGTCATGTTTGAAACCGTTAAGGGGGAAACAAATTATTCAAAAACAACTTTAACTAATGCTGAATTATTGATATAGTTTTGTTCTAAATAAAGAAACAAAGACATGGGAGGAGCAAAGCAGCAACAGCCCATAGATACTGGAAAGTACTAATACACCTTGAACTACTGCACATTTGTCATGTTTACAATCCTAAACATAAAGTTTTATTTGAATTTTTTACTGAAAGTTCACACACAAGTAACAGACAACTGTGAAGTGAAATCAAAATGATACATGATTCTGTTATTTTTCAAAAAATAGAAAAGTGAAAAGTGGGGCGTGCATAAGTATTCATACAGCATTAAATTGCCTTTATAACATTCCTAATGACTGCAGAATGTTCACACCTTGCCCTAACCATTAAATAGAGGCCACCTGTGTGTAATCTACTCTCAGTATAATTCCAGCTGTTCTGTGAGGGCCTCAGAGCTATGGTCAGAGTGTATTGGTCACTAAACAACATCATGAAGGCCAAGGAGCTCACCAGAGAGGTCAGGGATAAAGCTGTGGAGAAGTTTAAAGCAGCGTTAAGTTATACAAAGATTCACAAGATTTGAACATCTCACGGAGCTCTGTTCAAAAGAGTATAGCACCACTGCGAACTTACCAAGACACGGCCGTCCACCTAAACTAACAGACCGAACAAGGAGAGCACTGGTCAGAAATGTAACCAAGTGTCCTAAGATAACTCTGGAGGAGCTGGACGTACTGCCGCTGAGCTGGGGGAATCTGTACATGGGACAACTATAAGTCGTACTCTACACAAATCTGGCCTTCATGGACGAGTGGCAAGAAGAAAGCCATTATTGAAAGGAGGCCATAAGAAATCCCGTTTGAAGTTTGCTAGAAGTCATATGGAGGACACAGCTACCATGTGGAAGAAGGTGCTTGCTCAGATGAGACAAAAAATTTACTTTTTGTCCCAAATGCAAAACGTTATGTATGGAGCAAACCTAACACTGCTCATCGTCCTGAGTGCACCATCCCCAGTGTCAAATATGGTGGGGGAGCATCATGCTATGGGGCTGCTTTTCCTCAGGGGGACTGGGAAGATTGTAAGAATAGTTGGGAAGATGGATGGAGCCAAATACAGAGACATTTTGGAGGAAAACCTGCTGGAGTCAGCAAGAGAATTGAGGCTGGGGCGGAGATTCACCTTCCAGCAGGACAATGACCCTAAACACAAAGCTAAATCTACAATGGAATGGTTTAAAAACAAACATATTAATGTGTTAGAATGGCCCAGTCAAAGTCCTGACCTAAATCCTATTGAAAATCTGTGGAAAGACCTGAAAACTGCTGTTCACAAACGCTCTCCTTCTAATGTGACAGAGCTTGAGTTGTTTTGTAAAGAGAATGGGCTAAAATTGTCTCTACATGTGCAAACCTTGTAGTCAAACCCCAGAAGACTTGCTGCTGTTATTGCAGCAAAAGGGGTTCCACAAAGTATTAAGTCATGCCGTATGAATACTTATGCACGCCCCACTTTTCACTTTTCTATTTTTTGTAAAAAAACAGAATCATGTATCATTTGCTTTCACTTCACAGTTGTCTGTTACTTGTGTGTGAACTTTCAGTAAAAAATTCAAAATAAAATCTTTATGTTTAGGGTTGTAAACATGACAAAACGTGCAAAAGTTCAAGGTGTATTAGTACTTTCCAGAGGAGCTGTACATAACAGGGAATGCTAACATGATGCTACATGCTACTGAACAATCTGCTGTGAATCTATACATGGTCGGCATGGCAACAGTTTAAAATTGTTTGCCTTCATCTATGTCACTTCCTGTCAGTGTCCAATAAGGAAGTGAAACTAGAAACATCACAGCAACGACCAAACTAGAAACTGGGAACAATCTCAGAGAGATGGAACTGTTTCAGGAACACTTGTGTCTAATGCAGAGGCTGGCCATGGGAGAGTCGGGAGGTTTCCCTGTGGGCCGCGGCACTGTTTAGGGCCGGGCCGGGCCGGGCCGGGCCGCCCCACAAGGGGGAAATGTGTCAAAATCAGAAAAATGTTTGCATCTATCTTTTTGTCCTTGTGGTGGGGAGATACCATTTGACGTTGAACTAACTCAGAGGGATGTTTAAGAGTGTTTAAGTGGAACACCCCTCTGCTTTAGTGGAAGTTGGTGCAGTCCAATCCAGTGGAGACAAGTGTCCGCGCGAGTAAAGAGAGAAAAAGCCAGAAAAAGGTAGAAAAGTGGACAAATAAATATTTTATCTTCATAACTTGGAGCTGATTGTGGAGTTGTATCAGGCTCAGACTGTGTGTGCAGCGGCTCATGTAAAAAGAGAAAGTGTTAAAGTGTGGAAGCCGTACTTGGACCGGGACCTCCTGCACCAGAGACCAGCGCTCTATCACTGAGCTATAAACACACAGAGAGCTGGGCCGGTCTTCTATAAATTCCCGGGCCGAAATGAGGTCCCAGCACGCACTGGTCTAATGTGTCAGATGCACTTTAAGTCCACACTCTGAGGCTCCTCCCCCTGCGCCCTGAGGCTCCTCCCCCGCGCTCTGAGGAGCAGATGTATGTTGCGTGTTCTGAATATCAGTCTATTATTACAGCGCGTCTGCCCTGACAGGAGCTCAGGCTCAGAGCCTCTGATCGAGAAAAGGCCTTAAAGGAACACGGCGTCGATTCACAGGAAACAAACCCGTGACTTTACTGTTGAGTCAGAGTCGACCTCAGCCAGGACGAGGTTAACATTAAGCTTCTTTATTTGTCTTTAACAATGAACTGTGTCTCTGCATTTGACCCGTCCTTCGCTGGGACGACCCGTCAGGAGCAGTGGGCGCCCGGGGACCAGTCTCCAGATGTGAGCCAGGCTGATGGTCAGAACCACCTGGGGATTCACCTATTGTACATGTTTTTAGTGGTAGGGACAGACACGGAGAGAACATACAAACTCCACAGAAAGGCCCGACCAGGTGGGAATCGAACCGGGACCTTCTGCTGTGAAGCACGACAAGTCAGCCTGTCTCCACGAGTCTGCCCTGTCAGGCTCTCTATTATCAGCGTGTTCTCCTCCACAGACGTTGTTCTCCTCACAGACGTGTTCTCCTCACCACACGTGTTCTCCTCACAGACGTGTCCTCCTCACAGCACGTTTTCTCCTCACACACGTTTCTTCCTCACAGACGTGTCCTACCTCACAGACGTGTCCCTCCTCACACAGTGGTCTCCTCACACACGTGTCTCCTCACAGACGGTGTTCTCCTCACACCACGTGTTCTCCTCACAGACGTGTCCTCCTCCACAAACGTGTCCTCCTCACACACGTGTCTCCTCACACACGTGTTCTCCCACAGACGTTTCTCCTCACACACGTGTGTTCTCCTCACAGACGTGGTTTCTCCTCACAAGACGTTGCTTCTCCTTTCAACAGACGTGTTTCTCCTCAACAACGTTTTTCTCCTCACACACGTGTTTCTCCTCACAGAACGTGTTCTCCTCACACACTGTTCTCCTCACAAGACGTTGTTCTCCTCACAGACGTGTCCTCCTCACAACACGTGTCCTCCTCACACACGTTGTTCTCCTCACAGACTGTTCTCCTCGCACAGTGTTCTCCTCACAGACGTGTTCTCCTCACAGACGTGTTCTCTCACAGACGTTTCTCCTCACAGACGTGTTCTCCTTCACACACGTGTCCTCCCTCACACACGTTGTTTCCCTCACAGACGTGTCCTCCTCACACACGTGTCTTCCTCACAACGGTTTCTCCTCACAGACGTTTCTCCTCACACACGTGTTCTCCTCACGACACGTGTTCTCCTCACAGACGTGTTCTCCTCACAGACGTGTTCCTCCTCACACACGGTTCTCCCTCACACACGTGTCCTCCTTCCACACACGTGTTCTCCTCACAGACGTGTTTCTTCCTCACACACGTGTTCTCCTCAACCGTGTTTCTCCTCACAACACGTGTTCTCCTCACACACGGTTCTCCTCACAGACGTGTTCTCCTCACAGACGTGTTACTCCTCACAGGACGGTTCTCCTTCACACCACGTGTCCTCCTCACACACGTTGTTCTCCTCACACACGTGTTCTCTCACACACGTGTTCTCCTCACGACGTGTTCTCCTCACAGCACGTGTCCTCCTCACACACTTTTCTCCTCACAACACGTTTTCTCCTCACCAGACGTGTTCTCCTCACACACGTGTTCTCCTTCACACACGTGTTCTCCTCACACACGTGTTCTCCTCACAGACGTGTTCCTCCTCACAGACGTTTCTCCTTCACAGACGTGTTCTTCCTCACACACGTTTCTCCTCACACACGTGTTCTTCCTCACACACGTTTGTTCTTCCTCACACACGTTCTCCTCACAACGTGTTCTCCTCACAGACGTAGTTCTCCTCAACACTTGTTCTCCTCACACACGTGTCCTCCTCACAGGACGTTGTTCTCCTCACACACGTGTTTCTCCTCACACACGTGTTTCTCCTCACACAACGTGTTCTCCCACACCCGTGTTCTCCTCCACACGTTTCTCCTCACACACGTGTTCTCCTCACAACACGTGTTCTCCTCACACGTTTCTCCTCACCACGTGTTCTCCTTCACAGCACGCTTTTCCTCACAACGTGTTCTCCTCACACACGGGTTCTCCTCACAGACGATGTTCTCCTCACACACGTGTTCTCCTCACAGACGTTTTCTCTCACACACGTCCTTTCTCCTCACAGCTGTTCTCTCACACACGTTGTCTCCTCACACACGTGTTCTCCTCACACACGTGTTCTCCTCACAGACGTGTTTCTCCTCACACACGTAGTTCTCCTCCACACACGTGTTCTCCTCACACACGTGTTCTCTCACACCACGTGTCTCCCCACACACGTGTTCTCCCACAACGTGTTTCCTCACTACACGTGTCCTCCTCACACATTCTCCTCACACAGTGTTCTCCTCACAGACGTGTTCTCCCTCACACACGTGTTCTCCTCACACACGTGTTCTCCTCACACCACGTGTCCTCCCACAGACGTGTTCCCTCACACACGTGTTCTCCTCACAGACGTGTGTTCTCCTCAACACTGTTCTCCTCACAGACGTGTTTTCTCCTCACAGACGTGTTCATCTCACAGACGTCTGTTCTCCTCACAGACGTGTTCTCTCACAGACGTGTTCTCCTCACACACGTGTTCTCCTCACACACGTGTTACTCCTCACAGGACGTGTTCCTCCTCAACACGTGTCCTCCTCACAGACGTTTCTCCTGCACCACACGTGTCCTCCTCACAGACGTGTTTCCTCACACACGTGTTCTCCTCACACACGTGTTCTCCTCACACACTGTTCTCCTCACAGACGTGTTCTCCTCACAGACGTGTTCTCCCTCACAGGACGTGATTCTCCTCAAACGTGTTCTCCTCACAGACGTGTTCTCCTCACACACGTGTTCTCCTCACAGGACTGTTTCTCCTCACACACGTGTTTCTCCTCCACACGTGGTCCTTGCCTCACAGAACGTGTCCTCCTCACAGACGTGTCCTCCTCACACACTGTTCTCCTCACACACGTGTTCTCCTCACAACGTGTTCTCCTCACACACGTGTTCTCCTCACAGACCGTGTCCTCCTCACAGACGTGTCCTCCTCACCACACGTGTCTCCTCAACACACGTGTTCTCCTCACACACGGTTCTCCTCACACACGTTGTTCTCCCACACACGTGTGTTCTCCTCACACACGTTGTTCTCCTCACACACGTGTTCTCCTCACCACACGTGTTTCTCCCACACACGTTCTCCTCACACACGTGTTTCCTCCACACACGGTTCTCCTCACAGACGTGTTCTCCTCACACAGTTGTTTCTCCTCACAAGACGTTGTCCTCTCACAGACGTGTTCTCCTCACACACGTGTTATCCTCACACACGTGTTCTCCCACACACGTGTTTCTCCTCACACACGCTGTTTCCTCACACACGTTTCTCCTCACACACGTGGTCCTCCTCACAGACTGTTCCTCCTCACACACGTGTCCTCCTCCAAACCACAGTGTTCTCCTTCACCCACACGTTTCTCCTCACACACGTTCCTTCCTCACAGACGTGTTCTCCTCACACACGTGTTCTCCTCAACACGTGTTCTCTCACACAGCTGGTTCTCCTCACACACGTGTTCTCCTCACACACGTTCCTCCTCAAAACAGACGTGTCTCCTCACAGACGTGTTCTCCTGCACCCACCACGTGGTTCTCCTCACAGACGTGTTCTCCTCAACCACGTGTCCTCCGCACACACGTGTTCTCCTCACACACGGTTCCTCCTCAACACGTGTTCTCCTCACACACGTGTCCTCCTCCACAGACGTGGTCTCCTCACACACGTTGTTCTCCTCACAGACGTGTTCTCCTCACAGACGTGTCCCTCCGTTCACACACGTGTTCTCCTCACACACGCTGTTCTCCTCACAACACGTGTTCTCCTCACACACGGTTCTCCGTCACACACGTGTTCTCCTCACAGACGTGTTCTCCTCACAGACGTGTTTCTCCTCACAGAGTGTTTCTCTCACACAGTGTTCTCCTCACACACGTTGTCCTCCTCACAGACGATGTCCTCCTCACAGACGTGTTCTCCTCACAGAACGTGTTTCTCCTCACCACACGTGTTCTCCTCACAACGTTGTTTCTCCTCACAGACGTGTTTTCCTCACAGACGTGTTCTCCTCCAGACGTTTCTCCTCACAGACGTGTTCTCCTCACACACGGTGTCCCTCCTCACACAACGTGTTCTGCCTCACAACACGTGTTCATCCTCAACACACGTGTCCTTCCTCACCACACGTTCTTCCTCACCACGGTCCTCTCACACCAGTGTTAACTCCTCAACACACGTGTCCTCCTCACACACGTGTTCTCCTCACGACGTGTCCTCCTCACACCACGTGTTCTCCTCACACACGTTGTTCTCCTCACAGACGTGATTCTCCTCACAGACGTGTCTCCTCACACCACGTGTCCTCCTACAAGACGTGTTCCTCGTCACACACGTGCTTCTCCTCCACAGACGTGTTCTCCTCAAGACGTGTTCTCCTCACACACTTGTCTCCTCACACACTGTTCTCCTCACACACGTGTTCTCCTTCACACACGTGTTCTCCTCAACACACGTTCCTCGCTCACAGAACGTGTTTCCTCAAGACGTGTCCTCCTGCACAGACGTGTCTCCTCACAGACGTGTTCTCCTCACACACTGTTCTCCTCACACACGTGTTCTCCTCACCACACGTGTCCTCCTCACAGACGTGATTCTCTCACAGACGTGTTCTCCTCACACACGTGTTCTCCTCACACACGAGTCCTCCTCACAGACGTGTTCTCGCTCACAGACGGTCCTCCCACAGACGTTCCTCCGTCACAGACGTGTTCTCCTCACACACGTGTTCTCCTCACAGACGTGTTTCTCCTTCCACAGACGTGTTCTCTCACACACGTGTTCTCCTCACAGACGTGTTCTCCTCACAGACGTGTTCTCCTCACACAACTGTCCTCCTCACAGACGTGTTCTCCTCACACACGTGTTCTCCTCACAGACGTGTCCTCCTCACAGACGTGTTTCTCCTCACACACGTGTCCTCCTCACAGACGTTGTTCTCCTCACAGACTGTTCTCCTCACACACGTGTCTCCTCACACACGTGTTCTCCTCACCACACGTGTTCTCCTCACACACGTGTTCTCCTCACACACGTATGTTCTCCTCACACACGTGTTCTCCTCACACACGTGTTCTCCTCCGACGTGGTCTCCTCACACACGGTTCTCCTCACACAGTGTCCTCCTCACAGACGTGTTCTCGCTCACAGACTGTCCTCCTCACAGACGTGTCCTCCTTCACAGACGTTTTCTCCTCACACACGTGTCCTCCTCACAGACGTGTCCGCCTCACACACGTGTTCTTCCTCACACACGTTTTTCAGACGTGTTCTCCTCACACACGTGTTCTCCTCACAGACGTGTCCTCCTCACAGACGTGTTTCTCCTCACACACGTGTCCTCCTCACAGACGTTGTTCTCCTACACACGTGTTCTCCTCACCACACGTGTTCTCCTCACACACTGTTCTCCTCACACAACGTGTTTCTCCTCAACACACGTGTCTCCTTCACAGACGTGTTCTCCTCACACACGTGTTCTCCGCACACACGTGTCCTCGCCTCACAGACGTGTTTCCTCACAGACGTGTCCTCCTCACAGACGTGTTTCCTCCTCACAGACGTGTTCTCCTCACAGACGTGTCCTCCTCACACACGTGTTCTCCTCACAGACGTGTTCTCCTCACACACGGTGTTTTCTCCTCACACACGTTTCTCCTCACAGACGTGTCCTCCTCACACACGTGTTCTCCTCACGACGTGTTCCTCCGCACAAGACGTGTCCTCCTCACAGACGTGTCCTCCGTCACACACGTGTTTCCTCACACACGTGTTCTCCTGCAACACACGTGTCCTCCTCACAGACGTTGTCCTCCTCACACACGTTTTCTCCTCACAGACGCGTTTCTCCTCGACACACGTGTTCTCCTCACACACGTGGTCTCCTCACACACGTGTTCTCCTTCACACACGTGTCCTCCTCCACACAGCGTTTCTCCCACACACGTGTCCTCCTCAACACACGTGTCCTCCTCACAACGTGTTTCCTCACCACACGTGATTCTCCTCACAGACGTGTTCTCCTGCACCACGTTTCTCCTCACAGACGTGTTCTGCCTCACACACGTGTTCTCCTCACACACGTGTCTCCTCACAGACGTGTCCTCTCACAGACGTGTCCTCCTCACACACGGTTTCTCCTCACAGACGCTGTTTCTCCTCACACACGTGTCCTCCTCACAACGTGTCCTTCCTCACACACGGTTCTCCTTCACACACGTTTCCTCACACACGTGTTCTCCTCACAGACGTGTCCTCCTCAACACACGTGTTCTCCTCACAGACTGTTCTCTCACACACGTGTTCTCCTCACACACGTTGTTCTTCCTCACAGACGGTGTCCTCCTCACGACGTGGTTTCCTCACAGACGTGGTTCTCCTCACAACGTGTTTCTCCTCACAGACGTGTCCTCCTCCACAGACCGTGTTCTCCTCACAGACGGTTCTCCTCACACACGTGTTCTCCTCACAGACGTTTTCTCCTCACACACGTTTCTCCCTCCACAGTTCTCCTCACAAGACGTGGTTCTCCTCACAGACGTGTTCTTCCTCACACACGTGTTTCTCCTACACACGTGTTCTCTCACAGACGTGTCCTCCTCCACAGACGTGTTACTCCTCACAGACGTTTCTCCTCACAGACGTTGTTCTCCTCACAGACGTGTTCTCCGCACAGACGTGTTTGCTCCTCACACACGTGTTCTGCCTCACAGACGTGTTCTCCTCGACGACGTGTCCTCCTCACACACTGTCCTCCTCACACACGGTGTTCTCCTCACACACGTTGTTCTCCTCACACACGTGTTTCTCACACACGTGTTCGCCTTCACAGACGTGTTCTACTCACACACGTGTTCTCGCTCACACACGTGTCCTCCTCCACAGACGTGTTTCTCCTCACACACGTGTTCTCCTCACACACGTCTGTCCTCCTACAGACGCGTTCTCCTCACAGACGTTGTTTCTCCTCCACCAGTGTCCTCCTCACACACGTGTCCTCCTCACAGACGTGTTCTCCTCACACACGTGTTCTCCTCACACACGTGTTCTCCTCACACACGTGTCCTCCTCACAGACTGTTCTCCTCACACACGTGTTCTCCCACACACGTGTTCTCCTCACACAGTTTCTCCTCACACACGTGTTCTCCTCACAGACGTGTCTCCTCCACACACGTTTTCTCCTCACACACGTGTTCTCCTCACGACGTGTTCTCCCACACACGGTTCTCCTCACACACGTGTTCTCCTCACACACGTGTCCCTCCTCACAGACGTGTTCTCCTCACCACACGTGCTCCTCCACACACGTTGTTCTCCTCCACAGCACGTGTTCTCCTCACAGCGTGTTCTCCTCCAGACGTGTTCTCCTCACAGGACGTGTTCTCCTCAAGACGTGTCCTCCTCACAAGCGTGTTTCTCCTCACACACGTGTTCTCCTCACAGACGTGTTCTCCTCACACACTGTTCTCCTCACAACACGTGTTCTCCTCACACACGTGTCTTCCTCACACACGTGTTCTCCTCACACACTTCTCCTCACACACGTGTTCTCCCACAACCTGTTCTCCTCACACACGTGTTCTCTCACACACGTAGTTCTCCTCACACACGTGTTCTCCTCACACACTTGTTCTCCTCACAGGACGTTTTCCTCACAGTACGTGTTTCCTCACACACGTGTTCTCCTCCACACCGTGTTTCCCTCCACACCACGTGTTCTCCTCACACACGTGTTCTCCTCACACGACGTGTTCTCCTCACACACGTGTCTTCCTTCACAGGAACGTGTTTCTCCTCACAAAACGTGTTCTCCTCACAGACGTGTTCTCCTTCACACACGTGTTCTCCTCACACACGTGTTCTCCTCACACACGTGTCCTCCTCACAGACGTGTTCTCCTCACACACGTTTTCTCCTCACACACGTTTCTCCTCACACACGTGTTTTTTCTCCTGTCACACACGTGTTCTCCTTCACACCACGTGTTCTTCCTTCACACACGTTGTTCTCCTCACACACCGTGTCCTCCTCACAGACGTCGTCCTCCTCACAGACGATGTTCTCCTCACAGGAACGTGTTCTCCTCACCACACGTTTCTCCTCACAACCGTGTTCTCCTCACACACGTTGTTCTCCCACACACGCTGTTCTCCTTCACAGACGTCTGTTCTCCTCACCAAGTGTAATCTCCTCACAACAAACGTTTTTCCTCACACACGTGTTCTCCTCACCACACGTTTCTCCTCACAGACGTGTTCTCCGCATACACGTGTTCTCCTCCACAGACGTTCTTCCTCACACACGTTTCTCCTCACACACTGTGTTCTCCTCACACACGTGTTCTCCTCACACACGTGTTCTCTCACACACGTTGTTCTCCTCACAGACGTGTTCTCCTCACACACTTTCTCCTACACACGTGTCCTCCTCACAGACGTGTTCCCTCACACACGTGTTTCTCCCACAGACTGTTCTCCTCCACAGGACGTGTTCTCCTCACACACGTGTTTCCTCCTCACACACGTGTCCTCCTCACAGACGTGTTCTCCTCACACACGTGTTCTCCTCCACACACGTGTTTCTCCTCACAACGTGTTCTCCTCACACACGTGTTCTCCCTCACAGCACGTGTTCTCCTCACACACGTGTTCTCCTCACAGACGTTTCTCCTCACACACGTGTTCTCCTCACAGACGTGTTCTTCCTCACAGACGTGTTCTCCTCACAAAGACGTGTTCTCCTCACACACTGTTTCCTTCACACACTGTTCTCCTCACAAGACGTGTCCTCGCTCACAGACGTGTTCTCCTCAACAAGTGTTCTCCCTCACACGTGTTCTCCTCACACACGTGTTCTCCTCAACACACGTGTTCTCCTCACAGACGTGTTCTCCTCACACACGTGTTCTCCTCACAACACGTGTTCTCCTCACATTACGGTGTTCTCCTCACACACGCTTTCTCCTCACAGACGTGTTCTCCTCACAGACGTGGTCCTCCTCAACACACGTGTTCCCACAGACGTGTTCTCCTCACAGACGTGTTCTCCTCACAGACGTGTTCTCCTCACACACGTGGTCTCCTCACAGAACGTGTTTCCTCACAGACGTGTCCTCCTCACACACGTTCTTCCCACAGACGTGTTCTCCTCACAGACGTGATTCTCCTCACAGACGTGTTCTCCTCACACACGTGTTCTCCTCACAGACGTCCTCGCTCAAGACGTTTCTCGCTCAAGACGTGTTCTCCTCACACACTGTGTTCTCCTCACAGACGTGTTCTCCCTCACACACGTGTTCTCCTCACAGACGTGTTCTCCTCACACACTGTATCTCCTGCACACACTGTTTCCTCACACACGTGTTCTCTCACACACGTGTTCTCCTCACGACGTGTTCTCCTCACAGCACGTGTCCTCCTCACACACTTTTCTCCTCACAACACGTTTTCTCCTCACCAGACGTGTTCTCTCACCACACGTGTTCTCCTCACAGAGTGTTCCTCCTCACACACGGTTCCCTCACAGACGTGTCTCCTCACACACGTGTTCTCCTCACACACGTTTCTCCTTCACACACGGTTCCCTCACAGACTGTTCTCCTCACACACGTGTTTCTCCTCACACACGTGATTCTCCTCACAGACGTGTTCTCCTCACTACACGTGTTCTCCTCACAGACGTGTTCTCCTCACAGACGTGTCCTCCTCACAACTGTCTCCTCACAGACGTGTTCTCCGCACAGACGTGTTTCTCCTCACAGACGTGTTCTCCTCACACACGTGTTCTCCTCACAGACGTACTCTTCTCCTCACACACGTGTTCTCCTCACAGACGTGTTGCTCCTCACCACACGTGTTCTCCTCACAGACGTGTTCTCCTCACACACGTGTTTCTCCTCACACACGTGGTTCTCCTCACACACGTGTTTCTCTCACAGACGTGTTCTCCTCACAGACGTGTCGCCTCACACACGTGTTCTCCTCACAGACGTGTTCTCCTCACACACGTGTCCTCCTTCACACCACGTGTCCTCCTCACACACGTGTTCTCCTCACACACGTGTTCTCCTCACACCACGTGCTTCTCCTCACACACGTGTTTTTCTCCTCACAGACGTGTTCTACCCTCACAGGACGTGTTCTCCTCACAGACGTGTTCTCCGTCACAACGTGTTCTCCTCACAGACGTGTTCTCCTCACACACGTGTTCTCCTCACACACGTGTTCTCCTCAACACACGTGTTCTCCTCACAGCGTGTTCTCCTCCACACACGTGTTCTCCTCACAGACGTTGTTTCTCCTCACAGACGTGTCCTCCTTCACAGACGTGTTTCTCCTCACATACGTGTTTCCTCACAGACTGTTCTCCTCACAGACGTTTCTCCTTCACAGAACGTGTTCTCCTCACACGACGTTGTTCCTCCTCACAGACGTGTTCTCCTCACACACGTGTTCTCCTTCACAGACGTGTCCTCCTCACACACGTGGTTCTCCTCACAGAGCGTGTTCTCCTCACAGACGTGTTTCTCCTCACAGACGTGTTTCTCCTCCACACACGTGTTCTCCTCACAGACGTTGTCCTCCTTCACACACGTTGTTCTCCTCACAGACGTGTTCTCCTCACACACGTGTTCTCCTCACAGACGTGTTCTCCTTCACACACGTGTTCTCCTCACACACGTGTTCTCTCCACACGTGTTCTCCTCAACACGTGTTCTTCCTCACACACGGTTCTCCTCACAGACGTTGTTGCTTTCCTCACACACGTGTTCTCCTCACAGACGTGTTCTCCTCACAGGACTTCCTCCTCCACGACGTGTTCTCCTTCACAGACGTGTTTCTCCTCACAGACGTGTTCTCCTCACAGACGGTTCTCCTCACAGACGTTGTTTCTCTCACAGACGTGTCTCCTTCACAGACGTGTTCTCCTCACACACGTGTTCTCCTCACAGACGTGTTCTCCTCACACACGTGTTCTCCTCACAGACGTGTTCTCCTCACACACGTGTTCTCCTCACAGACGTGTCCTCCTCACAGACGTGTTCTTTCCTCACAGAACGTTGTTTCTCCTCCACCCAGACGTGTTCTCCTCACCACACGTGTTCTTCTCACACACGTGTTCTCCTCACAGACGTGTTCTCCTCACACACGTGTTCTCCTCACCCACACGTGTTCTCCTCACAGACGTGTTTCTCCTCACAGACGTGTTCTCCTCACAGACGTGTTCTCCTCACACACGGTGTTCTCCTCACAAGGACGTGTTCTCCTCCACAAGGACGTGTTCTCCTCACACACGTGTTCTCCTCACAGACGTGTTCTCCTCACACACGTTGTTCTCCTCACAGACGTGTTCTCCCTTCACACACGTGTTTCTCCTCACACACGTGTTTCTCCTCACCACACGTGTTTTCTCCTCACACACGTGTTCTCCTCACACACGGTTCTTCCTTCACAGACGTGTTCTCCTCACACACGTGTTCTCCTCACAGACGTGTTCTCCCACACACGTTGTTCTCCTCACAGACGTGTTCTTCCTCACACACGTGTTCTCCTCACACACGGTTCATCCTCCACACACGATGTTCTCCTCACAGGACGTGTTCTTCCTCACACACGTTGTTCTCCTCACACACGTGTTTCTCCTTCACACACGTGTTCTCCTCACAGACGTGTTCTCCTCACACACGTGTTCTCCTCACACACGTGTTCTCCTCACACACGTGTTCTCCTTCACAGACGTGTTCTCCTTCCACAGCGGTTCTCCTCACACACGTGTTCTCCTCACAGACGTGTTCTCCTCACCACACGTGTTCTCCTCACACAACGGTGTTCTCCTCACACATGTGTTCTCCTCACAGATCCGTGTCCTCCTCACAGACGTGTTCTCCTCACAGACTTGTTCTTCCTCACACACGTGTTTCTCCTCACACAACGTTTCTCCTCACACACGTGTTTCTTCCTCACAGACGTGTTCTCCTCAACCACGTGTTCTCCTCAACACGTGTTCTCCTTCACAGACGTGTTCTCCTCACACACGTGTTCTCCTCACACACTTGTCTCCTCACACACGTTTTCTCCTCACAGACGCTGCTTTCTCCTCACACACGTGTTTCTCCTTCACAACACGTTGTTCTCCTTCACCAGACGTGTTCTTTCCTCACACCACGTGTTCTCCTCACACACGTGTTCTCCTCACACACGTGTTCTTCCTCACACACGTGTTCTCCTCACACACGTGTTCTCCTCACGACGTGTTCTCCTCACACACGTGTTCTCCTCACCACACGTGTTCTCCTCAACACAACGGTGTTCTCCTCACAGACGTTTGTTCTCCTCACACACGTGTTCTCCCTCAACACACGTGTTTCTCCTCACACACGTGTTCTCCTGAGTCTAGCCCTGTCAGGGCCGCAGCGCTCGTTCGGTCACCTGCACCGGAAGCCTACAAACGCAGAGCTCAGCGGGAAAAGAAAGAACTCAGACTCAGCGCTAAACGTCTCTTCACCGTGAACCTCAGCGTTACATACAGTTCATTAGAGACGGAGACGAGACGAGCATGAAACCATTCAGCTTCTGAAACACAGTCTTTGTTTCTGTTCATTAGACGACGCTCAGCGGAAACGTGGCCGATGGATCAAACTGTTTTTTTTAATAAGAAAATCAAAGATATTTTGGGGAGAGGAAACAAATGGTCCAGCTCTACTTCAGGGGGAGAGTGAGGACTCACTGGAGCCAAGATGGAACATGACACTTCTCTTTCTTAACGCATCACACAGCAATGAGTGCAAGCACCGCCCACCAAGACAATTACTTTAGGTGTAGCTGGGCGCGGGCTAAGACCCCCTCCCAACTGGCCCACACCGTTGGCTTTTAACGCACAACACAAGACAGGGCTACAATCGTAATCAACATTGAATGTAGTAAATGTTTACACAGTTGCTATGGAAATAATGACAATAAGGTTTAGTAACCAAGATAAAAAATGTAAAATGCGAAAAATGTATTCCTACATAATAATGTTAATTTATGATGAATCTATTAACCGACTAATTTGCATAACAACATGAGTCATGACATGTTGGTTAACCAACCATTACTAGAATAATAAATCTGGGTAAAAGCTTAACAACAAAAGAATGGGAGATTTAGTCATATCAGTTATGTAGCTTATAATTGGTATTTCCTAACAAGTGTTTAAACTTACTAATAACCAACTTTACCACTTACATTACTTGGATCTTAATTATTGAACTTTCTCGTTATTTCGCTTACTACGTCTTCAGTCTATGCAGGATGTTGTTTTATAACGTCATCCTCACGACAAAATGCCTTATGGATAGAACTTCTTACACAGAATATTATAGATGTATAACTCAAAATAATGTTTACAGTCATCTTTTACCTTGTGACTATATACATTTGATATGGAATGTAGGATGCCTTATCATTGTCAAAGGATGCAGATTGTTAAAGTCTATATCACTGACTGACTGTATTGTTGAAACAGGTCTTGTAATTAGGAAAAAGTAACTCATAATATCTCTTCTCTTT
>VHKM01000174.1:0-50937 GCA_007210695.1 Neogobius melanostomus
CTCAGAGAGAAGAGAAAAGAACGTCAAGTCCAGACCTCCGTCACCGCTTTGTCTTTTTTATCTAGTCCTGCACTTCTCTACACAGAGAAGGGGACTCGCCTATCAGTGGAAAGTTTTGTTTGGTTGTCTATGTGTTTGTATATTATCCTGTAACTTCAACGTTATGTTCCCACATATGAATTTATGGTGTTTGGACCCTGTTTTATCAGCAATAATATCACTGACACGGTCCTTTCTTGTTCTGTAGTGGTGTTGGCAAAGGTGAGTTCCAGAAAGCCTGTCACGATTTGTTTGCAATCTTAAGATGGTGTTCAGACCCCGAACGTCAGCGCCACGCTCCGTCAGCCCTCTAGTTGGACGCAAAATGGCCGCTCCACACTCGGAGAACGCCCGTTTGCAAGCGCGTGAAGTTTTTGCAACAGCGTCATAATTTAGAGGCGTGGTCATAAACTCAACCCGAGCGCAAACCGCCATGAATCAATCTTTCTTCCTCCATGCCTGGCAGGTCAGGGACGGCAACTACCGCAACTACCCCCTCCACACACACACACACACACACACACCACCACAACACACACAACACACCAACCACAACAACACACACACACACACACACACACACAACACCACACAACACAACACACACACGGCTCTTTGGAATGGTTGTTTATTTTTTTTAAAGAAAATAAATAACCCTCTGAATTGAACTTTATTTGAAGAAAATGTCACTATTTTCAACACAATTAACTTCGATATTTCCCTCTATGGAGTTGGTTTTATCAAAACAATCACACGCGCCCGATTAAGCTTCTGTTGCTTTCCATTCACGTACTTTCTCCTTTCCTCCCTCTCTCTTCCCTCGCACGCAAAGCTTAAACGCGATCAAGTCCTCTTGTAACCGTGATTTTAATTGAATATTCATTAGGATTTTAATTTCTCAAACTTGTTGCCTTACTGCTCACTTTTGAGCTCACTTCGTGGGGGTGGAGATCGAAATGTCCTCTGCCAACCTCCACTCCCCTCTGCCCCACTCCAAGCAGTGACTTTTTTGTTGCAAAATAAAGCAAACTAGAGTGACGCCCCTCCCAAAGAAGGAATAAAAAAAACATTTCACCGGCGAACCCGTTCATATCGTCACTGTAAAGACTCGTTCAAAAGACCGGATTCGTTTCAATGACCGACACCATAGAACTGTTTAAAAAAGAAACAACAATCACTATGGGCGCCCCTCATGGAAGGCATATATTGCGTTTTGTCCCTTTTGCGCCACTGCTGCATAACAGTTTGAACCGCTCACTATGAGCGCCCAGTCCTGTTGGTTAACCAAGGTGTAAATGAACGCAACTTGTATGATTGGAAATTTACTTAGTGCTGGAAGCAAGTGGGCGGGGCAAATCGCTGCTTCTCCCTCTGCGCTTGTTTCACTGGCTTTGACGCGCGTTTTCCTCATCTGCTCACATCTTGGAACGCTTCAAACGCGCGAACATCTTTGCTTACAATTTCGACGCGCGTTCGACGCGCCCTACAAATAGGGTTAACATGGAAGTTGGGAGGGTGTCAGCAACCCAGTTCTCACAGAAAACTGTGAACAGTTAACAATAGCACTCATGAAAAACTGTGTCATTTTCACAGTTTTCACCTCCCAAACTGTAAGCTATTTTACACTTTTTTTTGTTGTATTGATTTTTATTAGAGTCACCGTGACCTTACGAACCTTCTGCCCCCGCTCGTCGCAAGTTAAAGGCGACGTTTTGTCAATTTTTCGGGACAAAATCATTATTACTGCCCTTATTTAAGGCATTTAATATCACAGTTTCTTTCAAAATTGCGAGAAAAATTGTGTAACTTTGGATTTCAATAATAATTGAAAGTAACTGGCAATTCAAAAGCTTTTAGATTCGAGTTTGACCAAGTTTACATATTATGTGTTTGTAAGTTAAAATTGTGCGCGTTCTCGTTTGGAGCACACGTGATTGCGCCCTGAGTTTGCAAATGTTACTTCAAATGGTTTCTGCGTCCTGTGTGGAGCCTTTATTTTCTTATTATGTCCCTAGTGGTTCACGTCAAAGTTGAATTAATGAAATGTCGATATTAATTTTCTGATGAAATGTATTCAAAGAATTATAAGCGCATATTTTATTATCAAGCGCAATACATGTGGAAGAACTGGTTGATATTAAGTGTGGAAAAGGGTGTGTTTGTAAAGGTTAGCCCCGAAAAGCACATTTAATAGTTTTTTTAATGGAAAAAGCTAATTTAATTTTATTTTTAGAATTATTATTTTTATTATTTTTTTCAGAAGAAGGTAAACAGAACCGAAAGATCGCTTACGTTTCCACACGGACCGCCCGTTAGTGACGTACCCATGCTGCCGTCAGCTTCTGTACAGTTGGTGACCAATTGTTTTAATCTCGTTCTTTCTTTACCTGCCTCCCTAACATATGGTAACTCTTCTAATTCTTAACCATAGAGCCTTTTGCTGTAGGACGTGAGTAATTTTTTGCTGGGAATACATTATGAGCTCTTAAGTTTTTGTTAGACATGAAATTTTATTTTAGTAATTTTTTAGAATAATGCAAGTATGTTATTCGCTGGGTGCACCTCTCAAATGAAAGGAATTCTAAATCTGTATTAATCAAAAGGACTTAAAGCAATGTCTAACAAAGATTACCAAGAAACCTGAAATACATCTTTAACCAAGGACAAAAACCATTGAAAGCGGAGTAAGAGACCTTTTTTTGTCAATCTGCTGAAATCATTATTAATGGTCATATTCATTCCTTTCTTTTGTGCAACGACAGACGAACCGCTTTTTCTGAATGCAGAAATGGGAGGATTATCAATCCTACGGCATCAATGGATTTCCAGGTTTGCACATCAGTCAGGCTGCACACGTTTTGGAGAAATATTACTTGCGCATGTTTTCAGACAGGTTTGTAATTGCAGTTACATTTTTTGTACTTTTGTTAATACAAAAACTTGTAATTGTGACCATCGTAAAATACGATTAAATAAAGGGTGCAAACATCACGCTGAATCGTCTTCCTGAATATTTCAGCTGAAGACACTAAAGTGTGCAGAAGTTTTGTTCGGAAAAATCGCTTCTCATCTTAAAGCTAGGCTTCTTGGTCAGAAGCTGAAGTTGGGCCTTTTGCAAAAGCTAATTTGTAAATGTTTTGTGGTGTTTAGAAGGCAAACTGTTTTGAGGGAATAATGATGACTGACCAAGCTTGTGTGGATTTGGGTCCCTTTCTACCTTTGTTTTAAATTCATTTTATGGTTATGTCCAGCATTACTGGAATCTGCCACCTAGAATATCCTGGAATAATCACTTGTGCAGGTTTTTTGATGACCAATCTCTGAAAGTTGTTATGAACATCAGCCACAGCAGGTAAATCAGTTATAATACAGAATAATTAGCCTCCTTGAATTAGCTCTGTGGTTGTGTCTGAGTTTAAAATGTATCTTTAGCTCCTCCTTATGAATTGTATGTAAGGCTTAGATTTCTCTTTAGACTAGTGGCCGGAGGAGGGTTTACACCCAGGCCACTAGCCGTTCGAGGGGATAATAGGGGGCAGCCTGGTCGGGGCATAGAAAGTGGTTATCTGTGTGCAGCACAAGGTCTCCAGATGCTAATCTAAGCTAAAAAGAATGTGCTTTGAAGTAGAGGATGAGCATTGAGAAAGGTTTCAGGTTTTCTATGTTCTTTTGATGCTTGAAATGCATGTGGAATGTGCATTGAGTGGGTGATGCTTAACATCAAAGAAATACTTGGAGAAGGAGTTAGTTCAGCAACTTTTTCCAAACAAACTAAACCAGCACATGGGTTACAACTGAGAGACTGTATTCAACGCAAAACTGAACAAGCCTTTGTAGACATCTATCGCTTCAAATAAAAAGCCTCCTGAAGAGAACCGTAATCTTCCTGATTGTCCTTCTGATGCCTGCTGAGTTTTCGTCTGACACCTTTTGAAATGTTCATTCTGTTTTGTACAACAAGACCGAGTCAGATCGCGATCGTTTTTTGTTCTGCCTTAAGTGCTCGTTTTTTTAAATTCAATAATTTGGTGCGACTCATCCGACGTGATTTTAGCGCCAGCAGACCTCGAAGGCGACCCCAAGTTTTTTTGTTTAGAAACGCAAAGACCCTGAGAGCTGAAGAACTGCCTTTTTTTTTCATCAAACGCTCCAAAGCAGCAGCAGCAGGACAACGGAAGCGCACCAAGCACGAGCGCAGCAGGAAAACACAGACCGCGCATGCGCGCAGCAGGAGACCAGCAGCGCCAAACAAGAGAGGGGAGACGCACGTGTCATAAATCTCAAGAAGAAAAAACCATCGTTTAAAAGTCCCCATAGTTGACGTCCCAGAAAGATTTCCAGAGTTGTACACAAAGTGGCGGTAAAGCAAACCCTTTCTAAACGCCCAAGATTGGTCCAGAATAAATTAAAATGTGAATTGATTGGACCTGGGACTTTATTGTAAATAATTCTCAAAAAAATAACAATAGAAGGGAACGCCGTTGTAAATAGGAACGTTTTTAATTAGAATAGGTTTATCATTATAACAGTTACCTGTGTCAGTTTTTTAAAAGTAGAAAATGCCCTTTAGTTTGTACACGCAGAGAAAAAGTGACCAAACTGTATTTATATCATTATCCGTTTCATTTTTAAAGTAGAAAATACTTTTAGTTTGTCAACACGGGAGAGATAAAGTGACCAAACTGTATATATCATGTAATACCGTGTCCAGTTTTAAAGTAGAAATACTTTTAGTTTTGTTCCCGCCAGAGAAATAAGTGACCAACTGTATATAATCATGTATACCGTGTCAAGTTTTTAACAGAGAAATACTTTAGTTTGTCCACACGGAGAGATAAAGGTGACCAAACCATATTATATAAGTTATCCGTGTTTTTTTCTTTAACCGAGTTTTTACAATCTTTGCACAATACGAGGAAGAATTGTAAGAGTTATCCGTGTTTAGTTTTTTGTTGAAGTCAAAAGACTCTCTTTGTTTACACGAAAAGAGATTAAAGTAAACAAAGAATTAATAAGGCCAAATAAGTATTTTACCTGTAATATGTTTCAACGTGAAGGAGGCGAAAGTCTCCCTCTCGTCTGGGGTTTAACCCCTCCTTAGCGACCAGCCTTACAAACACTGGGTCGGGGCCCTTCCCCTTTTCCCCCTTTATCCCGGTGCGACTTCCTCCCCGCGGTTGTTTTGCAAAGAGCGGGGCTTTACGGAAGAGAGTAGTTCTCCAGTTGACACGTGGTAAAGTATGAATGTGTTTGAAAGAAAATGCTATGCCTGAATATGGTTAAATGTAAACTGAGGAAAAGCCCTAAGTATTGGTCCCATAAAAATTAACGAATAATTAAGTTGCTTGTGAAACAAAGTTTCTCAATGAAACTAATGTAAAACTGTAATACGTGGTGAAATAAGAGTATGTAAGAAAAGTTTTATAACGTCCAGCTAACTTGCATAAGTAAAGAAACATCCCTTGTAATGTAATAGGTCTTCTGTCACGTTTTTAATTCTAGAGTAAGTCTGATTAATACGTGTAGCAAAGTAAAGTAAAAAAGAAAAATGCCCTTTCACAGAAAAGTCTGTGCATGTTAGAAGTCCTTGCTTCAAGAGTAAAAGAAAAAACACGTGCTCAAGCCATGAAAATTCATTTTGGAAAAATCCCAAAAGTTATGTATGTTAACATACAAATTAAAGAGAAGATTTCACAGTTGCAAGTAAATGTAAACTGGCTGTTAAATGACTTTTAGTCTTAGGATGTCCTCACAGTACAATCACAATGTTACTTCAACTAGAGAAACAATTGAAAGATTTGGTCATACTTAAAATGGTCGAGAGCATTGAAAATATATAACAAAATTAGGTTTTAAGTTCCCCTTGTCAACATGTAAGCATGTGAAAGGTAGAAGCAAGAGTAGAAACAAGTCCCTAAAGAGTAATAAAAAGATAAGAGGGGAGTAGTTTAAATGGACCTTCCTGACCCAGAAGGGAGGATAAGCCATTTTTAAGAACGGAATTGTTGATTTCGATTGGCCTGATCACCCTGAATCGAGAACTTAAATTTTATTGCTAATCTATTTAGAAAGAGTGGGTTATTTATGGCTGCGGGCAATTATGAAAAAAGCACATTGTTTCAAACGTAGATTTGAAAAGTATAGAATGCCGATAGGCTTGTGGAGTCAGGCCATAGATTAAGACTCAAAAGACCGGTTGGGAGCAGATTGCAGAAGTAGATTGAAAGTGCATAAAAGTGAAAATATGTTGTAATCTAAGAAAAACATTTTATTTGTCTTCATTTATGTGAAGAGTGAATAGGAATTGGGAAAAATAGAGGCAACAGTTCTGCTTATCATATAACTTAGAAAAGAATAAGGAAAGAAACAACTTAAGGCTCCAAATGGAAAAAAATAAATAATAAATGCAATAACAATAATAAATATTATTTATTATCATAACTATTAGTGATTTGATGATAAATCTAATAACTAAAATAAATACAGAAAAATATTGAATTAACTAAGCCTATATAATGCCCTAACTAAGGCATGGGGAATCTAATATTATTTTTATATATATATCAAGTAAATAACAAACGCAATTACAATAGAATGTCCCAGTTTCTTCACAGCGACCAACTAAAGCAGGATGGAAGGGTTGCTGAAATAATTATCTTGCATAACTCCGAATTCCAGAAAGGCCAATTGAAAGTGCACGCTACTCTGGGCAGCTTTGGACCAGAAGACGACAGAGAAACCTCACATCCTGTGCGAATCATCAGTTTTAATTATAGCTATGAATATGGACATTTGAAACTCATACGGTGAAGAAAAAAGTCAAAAGTGAAAACTGTATATCAGAGCCGATTGAAGACACTCCCACTGCCCAATCAGAAGTACTACACGCCTTACAACTTTGGAAGGCTGCAAGTTCAATATCCACACTGACTCAGTTAATGCTTACAAGACGTCACAATATCTATTGGCTGAGTGGATAAGAATGGTTCCAAGCTAACAACAGGACTTCCTATAAAGCTGAAGCACTGGTCAGACAAACTTATGATACAGTCCAATTGCCAGAAAAATAGCCAACATGACAGATTGCAAAGCCCCACAGGCGAGATCCTGTGTGTCTTCTGGGCAATCATGCGCTGATGAAGGCTATCAAAGAAGCAGCAAACTGGTACAATGACCGACCCGAACATGGAAACATTTTCTCAGAATCTTGGCGTTTATGCTTAAGTGCATAAACTGAACCAACCGTACCAGAGGGCGTTCGAATCTCAATCAACATGGAAGACAAAGAAGATGGCTGTTCTAACATCTGGCACTGATGGACACCACCTGTCATCAGTCTTTGCCCTGAGGCTTCAAGGGCAGAGAAGAGGGGAGAGTCCAAATCACATGCTGTGGACGAGGCCCACTGCTGTGAAGGCGTCATAAAATCTCCTTGGATTCACCTCACCAACCGGGTGAACTGAAGATATCATAATTCAAGAGGAAGCAAACCATCCAAGTACATAAAACATGTTAGAACCAAATAAAGAGCATGTGTTGATAACCTCTGCTCTAGGCATACAGACGATCGTGGTCACATCATACACTTGCACGTGACCAGAAGAAGTCAACGTCACCCATGGACAAATCAAAAAGTTAGTTTACGAAAAATGGGATGCTCACCTTGAGTAGTGATATGTGTTTTTTTTTTTTTGTCAATTGTAATTGGGTTTTCTTTATTACTGTTTGAAGATTAGTTAAATGTAGATTCTGAAGTTTTGAAAGCTAATATGTTATGAAGATGTGAACTACGTAGCTCATCTTGCTAGTAATACTGAATGTTATGTATGTGCCCGCCTTCCAATGTCAACCATTGACATCGTAATATATTTCTTTTCATTCCAGGCTTCTAAGCAGGCCATGGATTAGTTTGAATTAAATTGAATTGTTAAGCCAAAAAATTATAGTGAAAATTGTTTAGTTTTTGATTTTGCATACTAAATTGTTAACTGACTTTGCATACAAGCCTTTGCTTCAGCCAATCCCTTTAAGTAGGTTAACTGCTAAAAACAAATAAATAAACTAGATTAAACTAAACTAAAGTAATTTTGCAGGTGATAGTGACATAAAAGCAAAAAATAGGACTGACAATAACTCGTTTATGAAGTCTATGTTGATGCAAGTGGAAGGTGGATACATATTATGAGTAGAAATGAATTTTTAGTTTTTAGTATGTTAGGATTTAGTTTTTTAGTTTTGCATGTATTAAACTTTAGTGACATTTTCTTTTGGTGAACACACAGAGATGTGTTCAAGAGAGGGAATTGTCGAGTTTTTAAAAATGTATCTTTAGCTACCTCTTATGAATTGTATGTAAGGCTTAGATTCTTCCTTTAGACTAGTGGCACCGGAGAGGTCACAAGGCCACTGAGCTCGAGGGGAAATAAGGGGGGCAGCCTGTTTACGGGCAATAAGAAGTGTTATCTGTGTGCAGCACAAGGTCTCCAGATGCTATCTAAGCTAAAAGAATGTGCTTTGAAGTATAAGGGATGAGCATTTGAGAAGGTTTCAGGTTTCTCCTTTTTTCTTTGTATGCTGAAATGCATGTGATGTGCATTGAGTGGGTGGAGCTAACAATCAAAGAAATACTTGGGAGAACGGAGTTTTAGTCAGACTTTTCCAAACAACTAAACCAGCAACATGTAACAACTGAGACTTTTCCAAGCAACTGAACAAGCAACTTGTAACATCTATCTTCAATAAAAGAGCCTTCTGAGAACACGTAATCTTCTGATGTCTTCTGATGCCTGCTGATTTCGTCTGAACACCTTTTGATGTTCATCTGTTTTGTACAACAAGACCAGGAGTCAGATCGCGATCGTTTTTGTCTGCCTTAAGTGCTCGTTTTTTAAATTCATAGGTGTTATATTTATACGGCAAACCAGAGCGCCCAAAAGCATATCGAGCATATCAGGTTCTGAGCATAATTCATACACAATTGAAGCTTATCTCACAAACAGTCACTCAACTCCACACAGAACAGCCGTGATGAAGTGATTGTAGATGGTATGCAAGTGATGTCACAGCATTCCAACAGAATAGCAACAGAAGCTAAATGAGTGGCAGTAAAACGTATGTTATGTTTTGGGGGTTTTTGCCTCCAATTTCTGACAAATGCTTAGAGTGAAATGATGCGTTCCCTCTATTTTGGTGCAAGGCAAGATACACATTTGGATTTGCCACCAGGTGCTAAATAGTCTAAATCTGTTGTCACAAAGTAACATTGAAATTAATATTTGCTCCAAATCTCAGAATTCTATAACATCATATGAAATTTTCTTCATGATATGTTAGTGATAACGTTGTTTGTATTTGCATAAGTGCTTCTCTTTTTTTCCGATTAATTCACAAGTGCTAAAATGTAATTCAATTTCACGTTCTAATGTGTTTGTCTTTTTGTTTTGTTTTTCACAGATCAAGACATTTACAGAAGATCGGGGACTGACATCCTGCTGTGCGTTCTCAGAATATGAAACGTATGTTATTATCTTCACATGGTCTATAATTCAGAGTTGTTGTTCATCTGCATGTTTTGAGCCAGAACTTAATGGTAGAAACAACTGGTCATCTTGGTTTTTCCATATGCAAACTTCAGCAGATGCAGGGAAAGAAAGTCTGCACAACTGCATAATTAGCTTCCAAATGTTAATGTTTACTCACACCAAAAACGTGACGTTTCGGGCTAAGCGCCTTTCATCAAGACGAGGGATGTGCAAGTTTTTGTTTTGTTTGTGCTACATATGCACATTTATAACCTTAAATTATATCTAAAAATCTAATCAAACAAAGGCAAAAGCAGCTACCTGAGTAGTAATTGTCAACAGCGAAGAAAAGTGTGCCATCAAAATGTGCACATTTACAGAATGTCTTGTGTTTAAACTGAATAAATAAGATTTCTTTCTTCTCCAGCTTCTACCGGCAATAAGACTACAACAAATGAAGAGGATGCATCTTTATAAACACACTGCCACAGCTGGAAGTCTGATTCTACTTGTTTCGTGTTTGAGGAGAAACCAGACTTCCTTCCTGAGAATCTTGATTGAAGCGAGGGATAACAGTGGAAAGGCTTCAAACTCTTGCAATTTGAGATTTTTTTTTTTATGTTTATGTCCATGATTTGCAATAAAATGAAAACTAGAAATGCAGCAATGGCTGCGCCATTGCGATTGACTGCGGAACTGCGGGAATCGAATGCAGAAATTGCATAAATTTTGCATAAATTGGTTAATTTGCATAAACTTATGTTCATAAACTGGTGAAATTGCATAAACTGGTAAAATTGCAGAAAAACTGTAAAATGCATAAATTGGTTAATTTGCATAATCTAATTTGCATAAACCGGTAAAATGCATGAACAGTTTAAATTGCACAAACTGTTATGTTGCATAAACTGGTTAAATGCAAAAAAAAACGGTCAAATGCATTAATTGGTTAATTTGCATAAATTATATAAACTGCATTAACTGTTTAAATTTCATAAATCCTAAATGGCATAAATTGTTATGTTGCATAAACTGGTTAAAATGCGTAAACTGGTTAAAATGCGTAAACTGGTTAAATTCCATAAAGTGGTTAATTTGCATAAATTGTTTATATTGCATAAACTTTTTAAATTCCATAAACTGGTCAAACTGTTGAAATCACCTAAATGCTGAAGATGCAGAAGCTGCACAAATGGCTGAAACACATGGAGAGCCAGAAATCCCATTGGCTGGATTCGCCATACACACTAATGGAGCAGAGACCACATACACACCAATGCAAAAAGTTCAAATTCCTGTAGAAAAAAACTGGAAAACTGCAGAAGGCCAATTTTTTCTCAATCCCACAAGTTGCGGAAGCTGAACATGCACAAGTTGCAGAAATTGCAGAAATTGCGGAAAAAAATGCGGAAAAGCATGAATTTGCGGGAGCCCCATTATGCGTCAATGGGAAAAATGTGCGGTATTTCGTCCGATTGCGGAAAAACCGTAAATCGCAGAAGTCCCAAAAGTAATAGCAGGATTCTCCTCAACATGCGGAACGTTTTGATGCATAACTTGCAGAAATTGCACAAAGCATGAAAGTGCTGAAAGCTGCAGAAAATCAGGAAAAAGATGGAATAATATTAAAGAACATGAAAACCAATGATTGACTGCGGAAGATTCCGCAGTCAATCAATGACATTGGTATCTTTCATGTTCGTAATGATATGATTGGTAGTATGTTGTTTCTCTGATATTTCCCGAGCTATGTCTGTGCATTAGCCTAAATATAGTATTGTCGTAATAGCCCAAAGAACAACTGTTGCTGTTTTAACTTGATCACATGAGGACAAGGTCATTTATCTGGCTTTAGCTTATGCCATCTCTCCAACCACCACACCACTAAAACTGAGGAGGAAATAAGATCTGTATTATGACGTTTGTGAACTACAGAAAGCAATATGTACATTTCATAAATTTCAATGTATGGTCAGCTATTCATAACCTAAATATATGCTACCTATCTGAAAGCTCAAGAAATTCAAAGGGAAAAGCTACGTGGTCAATGTATTTAGACCATCAGAGAACAATTAACTCGTCTTCCAAACATTAATAAAAAGTCCTTTGAACTGGCATGAAACAGGCCTAAATCTATGTGGATAGGAGGATCACATGCAATCAACAGTAAGTGTTTCCGGGTAAAAAAAACAACTAATACAATAAATAACTCAAGAAAAACAACTACACGTGGGATGAGTTTGATTAAATATACTGAAGCTTTCTCAAAATCAAAACGTTAAAAAAATGTAATTATAACAAATACAAATTTCGGCCTAGTTTGAACGCTCATGACCTTTGTTTGTGGTTACCAAGGAAACCACGTAGTGGTGGAAAAAGTTAAAAATAAATGGCCATCCGAAATAATTTGCCTAATTTTAAAGATCTACCTCATTAATCTATCAATATTAACTAGTTCCGCTGGTTTATTTGATGTCTAAACGCCCAAGGTTTAAGGATGTCAACCCTAGCTAGCATCAACATAATAGTGGACCCACTCGGCTAACAGTAAATAATGTGATACATTAAAATGACAAAACGTATTACGAAGTAAACAAAGTTTTCATATTTTTTAAAACGTTATTAATAATTCGGCTCAGTTTATGGGTGGTTTATAGCGATTTTATTCATGTTTACAGCCCTAATCTCTGACCCTAATGTGGCAACTGCAGAACTTCAAAAATGGCGGCGATGGGCGTACAGATGCAGGGAGGGGTTGATGGGAAATGTAGTAATATATGGTTAATTTCTAATTTTGCTATTATTTCAAAATACTTTTATTAAAAATAAAATGAATGGTACTCATGTTGATAGTCAATGCATAATATAATACATATGTAATTGGCACGCCAATATTATGCCATTTAACATGATTACTAAATATTTATTTGTTTATGTAAATAATTTACAGCGCCCCCTAGTTTGAAGTGCTCTTATATTAACAATCAGGTCAAAACTAATCCAGCAAAATTTAGTTTGTGATGATAGCTATCACGGTTCCTGAAAAATGTGCATTTAAAAACTGGCCAAATGCAGTACTTAAGCCTAAATATTTAAAAACAGGTTTGGGCTACAGGCATTATAATTACATCATCTTACTCCATTTACCATGAGCTTTCAGAAAATGCCTTTGATTTGCCTCTACTATAAAAAGTAATTTTTTTCACTTCAGCCCAGATGCCTCCTTCCAAGCTTACCTTTACAGACCTTTTAGCTGTCCAGCATGGACAAAAGTAAAAAGTTATGAAAGTTTATAATTAAACCATCAGATTTTGTTTACTAGCGATTGAAGACGTGTCAACTATGCCAATTAATTGTATTTAAAGAAATTTGTACTGTATTTTAGCCAAACATGTTATTTTATTCCTGAAAAAGTGGCCAGGGCCAATAGCTAATTGATAAAAAAGAAAACACGCGCACACACACACACACACACACACACACACACACACACACACACACACACACACACACACACACACAACCTAACTATATGATAAAGTATACAAATACTGTTTTGGATCACATAAAGTAAGTGTAATTACCCTTATCAAGAAGATTCTGGCCACATGCAAAATGTTTTATTAAGTTCTTACCCTTTATGCTGGATGAATATTACAAGTTGTTTTACTTTTACATATTAACACATATATTTCACGTGACATAGCGTAATAAGCCTGCATGATTTTCTAGCGATCAGTGACTATTAAAATAATAATGTAATTATGGAGATTCTTAGTGTTGCACCATGAGATCATGAATCCTGTCACTCAAAATTCTATCAAAATTCTCTACATATTTTTAATATCTGGTTGTTATTCAAGAAATGTTGTATACTATGTCCTGGTAAAGACATAACAGAACACCCCAAAGACCAAAGAACAATGTAAAACTGTAAAGATGTAAAAAAAAAAAAATAACGTTAAACATTACCAAGCATAAAACTGTGTTGTACACATACAGTAACTAACTTCCATAAACCAACCAGGGAACATACATGGGAGCAATCCTGATGAGTAGAATTAATAGCAGTAGCATAAGACCGTAATTGTTGAAATGTACAGCCAGAAGCCATCAAAGCCAGAAGAAAACAACAGGTTGGAAACAAGAAAGTCTTAGTCTATACCAGTGCCTGCAAGACTGAACCAAAACATTATGTCGGAAAACACTGACCAGGAGTAGGTTAAATGTCCTACACGCTAAAAAGGCTCACAGCATTTTAAAATAGCATTTATAATAACCATGTTATAATACTGTATATAATGTGGTTATCATGCATTCCATCCCTTTCAAATGCCTATAACACTTGCCTCCGAAATGCTGATGCCATGTAGTGCTTTTTTTATGTTTTTAAAGTGCATGCGCATATATCAAACCTATTCTGGTCATTTCAAAGCTCAAACTTCCTTCACTACAAATCAGTCCCTGCTAGGGCTGGGTGATGTAACAATAAAGCATGAAATGTGTGCAATTTCCTGAAACCTATGTGTCAGCTTTTTAGAATCGAGAGTTTTATTTGAACAAGTGGTGCAGAATGGAATGGAGTCTTCAGTCAGTAAGTTCAGTCTCTCTTAGTTGATGCTGTCCTTCTTGTTCCCAAAAAACAAGTAAAATCATATTTCCAGCTGTGGCTTATGTTTATCCATCCATCCAACTTCTTCCACTTGTCCGTTGCTGGGTCGTGGGGAACCGTCCGAACTGCCCAAGTCACATGGCTCCTCCTACAGGTGGTGGGTCCAATAGAAGGACGGTCTCAGAATTCTAACCGGGCCTGTTGGTCTCTCATAAGGGGCCGCCCTCCTGGAGGGGAGGGCTTTGAGAACCTGAATGATCCTGGAGCTCTGTTGTCGGGGCTTCGTGCCCCTGGTAGGGTCTCCAATAGCAAACAGGTTCTGGTTGACGGATCAGACAAAGAGCTGTTCAGAAGTCCCTTATGGCTTGTGTTTATAAAGATGCATACTCTTCATTTCTGGTAGTCTTTTTGTCGGTAGAAGCTGGAGAAGAAAGAAATCTTATTTATTCAGTTTAAACACAAGACATTCTGTAAATGTGCACATTTTGATGGCACACTTTTCTTTGCTGTTTGACAATTACTACTCAGGTAGCTGCTTTTGCCTTTGTTTGATTAGATTTTTAGATATAATTTAAGGTTATAAATGTGCATATGTAGCACAAAACAAAACTTGCACATGCCTTGTCTTGATGAAAGGCGTCACGTTTTTGGTGTGAGTAAACATTAAAATTTGGAAGCTAATTATGCAGTTGTGCAGACTTTCTTCCCTGCATCTGCTGAAGTTTTGCATATGGAAAAACCAAGATGACCAGTTGTTTCTACTATTAAGTTCTGGCTCAAAACATGCAGATGAACAACAACTCTGAATTATAGACCATGTGAAGATAATAACATACGTTTCATATTCTGACAGAACGCACAGCAGGATGTCAGTCCCCGATCTTCTGTAAATGTCTTGATCTGTGAAAAACAAAACAAAAAGACAAACGCATTAGAACGTGAAATTGAATTACATTTTAGCACTTGTGAATTAATCGGAAAAAAAGAGAAGCACTTATGCAAATACAAACAACGTTATCACTAACATATCATGAAGAAAATTTCATATGATGTTATAGAATTCTGAGATTTGGAGCAAATATTAATTTCAATGTTACTTTGTGACAACAGATTTAGACTATTTAGCACCTGGTGGCAAATCCAAATGTGTATCTTGCCTTGCACCAAAATAGAGGGAACGCATCATTTCACTCTAAGCATTTGTCAGAAATTGGAGGCAAAAACCCCCAAAACATAACATACGTTTTACTGCCACTCATTTAGCTTCTGTTGCTATTCTGTTGGAATGCTGTGACATCACTTGCATACCATCTACAATCACTTCATCACGGCTGTTCTGTGTGGAGTTGAGTGACTGTTTGTGAGATAAGCTTCAATTGTGTATGAATTATGCTCAGAACCTGATATGCTCGATATGCTTTTGGGCGCTCTGGTTTGCCGTATAAATATAACACCACAGCAGCTAATTCAGAGGCTAATTATTCTGTATAACGTGATTTTACCTGCTGTGCTCGATGGTCATAACACTTCAAGAGATGTCATCAAAACTGCACAAGTGATTATTCCAGGATATTCTAGGGTGCAGATCAGTAATGCTGGGACATAAACATAAAATGATTATTAAAAACAAAGGTAAAGAAAGGACCAATCCACACAAGCTTGGTCAGTCATATTATCCCCTCAAACAGTGCCTCTAAACACCACAAAACATTTACAAAATAGCTTTGGCAAAGCCAACTTCAGCATTCATGACAAGAAGCCTAGCTTAAATGAGAGCCGATTTCCACAAAACTTCTGCACACTTTAGTGTCTTCAGTGAAATATTCAGGAAGACGTTATCAGCGTGTGTTGCCCCTTATTTTTTATCTATTTTACATGGTCACAATTACAAGGTTTTTGTATTAACAAAAGTACAAAAATGTAACTGCAATTACAAAACCTGTCTGAAACATCGCAAGTAGATATTTCTCTGAATGTGTGCAGCCCTCTGACTGATGTGCAAACCTGGAATCATTTGATGCAGTAGAGTGGATAATCCTCCATCTTCTCCATTCAGAAAAGACGTCTGTCTGTCGTTGCACAAAGAAAGGAATGAATGACTCATTACTAATAATATGTTTACAGCAGATGAAAAAAGTTCTACTCCTGCATTCAATGGTTTTGGTCCTTGGTAAAGATGTATTCAGGTTCTTGGTTTAATCTTTGTTAGACATGCTTTAGTCCTGATTTAATCAGTTTAGATCCTCATTTAGAGGTTCAGCACTGAATAATTACTTGCATTATTAAAAATACTAAATAAAATCATGTCTAACAAAAAACTTAAGTAGCTCATAATGTATCCCAGCAAAAATATACTCACGTACAGCTTACAGCAAGCCTCTATGGTAGACATTAGAAAGTTCACCTATGTTTAGGAAGCAGGTAAATGAACAGAACACGATTAAAAACAAGTCACCAAACTTACAGAAGCTGACGGCAGATGGGTACGTCACTAAAACGGGTCCGTGTGGAAACGTAAGCGATCTTCGGTTCTGTTTACCTTTTTCTGAAAAATAATAAAAATAATAATTCTAAAAATAAAATAAAATAGGCTTCCATTAAAAACTATAAATGTGCTTTTTCGGGGCTAACCTTTATGGAACAAAACACCTTTCCAATTAATATCACAGTCTTTATTGCTGATAATAAATATGCGCTATAATCTTGATATACATCATCAGAATAATTTAGATATCAGTACATTTCATAATTCACCTTTGACTGCAACCATAGACATAATAAGAAAATATATAGAGCTCCACACAGACGCAGAACCATTGAAGTAAATTTGCATAACTCAGGGCGCATCACGTGTGCTCCAACGAGAACGCGCACAATTTAAACTGTAACAATAAAACAATAATATGTAAACTTTGGTCAAACTCGAAATCTAAAGCTTTTGAAATGCCAGTACTTTAATATATTGAATCAAAGTTACACATTTCTCGCCAGATTTTGAAGAAAATGTGATATAAATGCCTTAAATAAGCAGTAATAATGTATTTTGTCCCGAAAATGTGACAAACGTCGGCCATTTTAACTGCAGAGCGCAGAAGGTTCGGAAAGGTCACGTGACTCTAATAAAAATCAATACAACAAAAAAGTGTAAAATAGCTACAGTTTGGGAGGTGAAACTGTGAAATAGACACAGTTTCATGAGTGCCATATTGTTAAACTGTTACAGTTTTCTGTGAGACTGGGTTGGTGTCAGCGTTTGGTCTGTACGCACCATTACAGTAAGGATTGACGCTTCTCCTTTTCATTTCTATGACTCAAACTACCATGCAATGTTTCCTTCCTCTATGTCACTTCCTGTCAGGAGCTGCAAATTCAATTCAATTCTAAATAACTTTTCTGCCCAACATTCTTTCTTTAAAATGGCTGCTTCACTGAAATAAAATAATTATGCAACTAAATAAGTCATATTTTCAAAAGCATTAAAACCTGTCATATGCACTTTAAGGGTAGAAAACGGCCTCTGAAGTTTGGGCTCACCTCTCTCTGCTGCTGGGAGTGACGTACGGCTCATTTACAGTGCCTCTCGAAAGTACTAATACATTTTGACAGAGATGCACATAAGTCCCTCACCTGCAAGTCTCAGTCTAGGTCCAAGTCTCTGACCCTGCAAGTCCAAGTCAAGTCCAAGTCCCATGGTTTCTATGTTTTACACTAATTCAAATCACAGTACGGCAGGGAGGGGCATACGGCAGGAGGGGGGGGGGCATACGGCAGGGAGGGGGGCATACGGCAGGGAGGGGGGGGGGGCATACGGCAGGGGGGGGGGGGGCATACGGCAGAGGAGCCGCTGAGCAGCGCGCTGCAGGGGGAGAGAGAGACAAGGGAGCGGCCGACAAAAAAGCCAGAATCAAGCGTCCAAACAGCGTGTAATAAGTGCGCGAGGACTCGTAATGTTCACGAGTCTCAGACCACGAGTCCGAGTCAAGTCTCTAAAAATAGCGACTTAAGTCCGACTCGAGTCCGAGTCCGACTCGCGAGTCCCCATCTCTGCATTCTGTATGTTCACACCTTGCCCTAACCATTAAATAGAGGCCACCTGTGTGTAATCTACTCTCAGTATAATTCCAGCTGTTCTGTGAGGGCCTCAGAGCTATGGTCAGAGTGTATTGGTCACTAAACAACATCATGAAGGCCAAGGAGCACACCAGAGAGGTCAGGGATAAAGCTGTGGAGAAGTTTAAAAGCAGCGTTAAGTTATACAAAGATTTCCCAAGATTTGAACATCTCACGGAGCACTGTTCAATCCATCATTCAGAAATGGAAAGAGTATAGCACCACTGCGAACTTACCAAGACACGGGCGTCCACCTAAACTAACAGACCGAACAAGGAGAGCACTGGTCAGAAATGTAACCAAGTGCCCTAAGATAACTCTGGAGGAGCTGCGACGTACTGCCGCTGAGCTGGGGGAATCTGTACATGGGACAACTATAAGTCGTACTCTACACAAATCTGGCCTTCATGGACGAGTGGCAAGAAGAAAGCCATTATTGAAAGGAGGCCATAAGAAATCCTGTTTGAAGTTTGCTAGAAGTCATATGGAGGACACAGCTACCATGTGGAAGAAGGTGCTTTGGTCACATGAGACAAAAATTGACAATAAAACTATTTTAAAAATCAATAAACACCTGTAAATTAAAAACAACTATCAGAACAAATACGAGCCCAGGGCTTCCACACACAAATAATCAACATCACAATATTTCTATGAACCATATTCACAGCCAATCCCAATGTAATGGTAAGTTATGAAAAAAATAATATGAACTATTTCTGTGGCCAAAGGCGGGCCCTGTGTCATTCATTCAACTAGCCCCTCCCACACCACTACTTCAGTTTTGTAAAAGTAACATGAGTATAGTTATCACAGCTGTCACAAACATGTCTGCAGAATTAGCTTCAGAATGTTACTGAAGTGCCCTTTATCATACAGTAAAACTCCACTGTGGATAATAATACTTCCAGTCTTACCTGAAGGTTTACAGACTGACATGAGGGTTCTATCTTCAGCCTGTAGCTACAGGACCTGCTGTATCCACTGCCAGCTTTTGGTCTTTGACAAAATATTCCCTAAATAAACGGTAGCCTCGTAATGGTAATGATTTGATCACTAATCACTTTACTGAGTAGCAGCTACAACTTATGCAGCTGCTCAAACTCCTCTTACCTCCGCCTTTTCCCTTCACTCCTGCTGTGGCGGTTACGCTAGTATTAAACCCAATGAGGCTTTACATTATAATGAGAGAAACTGTTTCACTGTGATCGCTACAAGTACAGTCCAGATAGCTCACGATGTCAACAAACCCACGACAGGACAGCGTGCGCACGCAGGGAGGGGGCATACGGCAGGGAGGGGGGATACGGCAGGGAGGGGGGGATACGGCAGGGATGGGGGGGATACGGCAGGGAGGGGCATACGGCAGGGAGGGGGGGAGGGGGGGGATACGGCAGGGAGGGGCATACGGCAGGGAGGGGGGGATACGCAGGGAGGGGGATACGGCATAGGAGGGGGGGCATACGGCAGGGAGGGGGGGATACGGCAGGGAGGGGGGCATATGGCAGGGAGGGGGCATACGGCAGGAGGGGGCATACGGCAGGGAGGGGGGATACGGCAGGAGGGGGGATACGGCAGGGAGGGGGCATACGGCAGGGAGGGGGCATACGGCCAGGGAGGGGCAATACGGCAGGGAGGGGGATACGGCAGGGGAGGGGGGGAAGGCAGGGGGGGGATACGGCAGGAGGACGGAGGGGGGCATACGGCAGGGGCAACGGCAGGGGGGCATACGGCAGGGAGGGGGGATACGCAGGGAGGGGGGAACGGCAGGGAGGGGGGATACGGGCAGGGAGGGGGGCAGGCAGGGAGGGGGGGGGCTGGCATACGGCAGGGAGGGGGCATAACAGAGGGAGGGGGGGGCTAGGGGGGGCATACGGCAGGGAGGGGCATACGCAGGGGGGGGGCATACGGCAGGGAGGGGGCATACGGCAGGGAGGGGGCATACGGCAGGGAGGGGGGGGGGGCAATACGGCAGGGAGGGGGGCATACGGCAGGGAGGGGGGGCATACGGCAGGGAGGGGGAGGGGCATACGGCGGGAGGGGGGCATACGGCAGGGAGGGGGGCATACGGGCAGGGAGGGGGGGGGGGCTGGCAGGGAGGGGGTCGGCAGGAGGGGGCATACGGCAGGATAAGGGGGGGGGCATACGGCAGGGAGGGGATACGGCAGGGAGGGGGCATACGGCAGGGAGGGGGGGGGGGGGGGCATAGGCAGGGAGGGGGGGGGATACGGCAGGGAGGGGGGCATACGGCAGGGAGGGGGGGGGGGGGGGCAATAGGCAGGGAGGGGGGGGCATACGGCAGGGAGGGGGCATAACGGCAGGGAGGGGGGCATACGGCAGGAGGGGCATTCACGCAGGAGGGGGGGGGGCAATACGGCAGGGAGGGGGGATACGGCAGGAGGGGCATACGGCAGGGAGGGGGGCTCCGCAGGAGGGGCAATGGCAGGGAGGGGGGGGGCATATCGGTCCAGGGAGGGGCATACGGCAGGGAGGGGGGGGGGATACGGCAGGAGGGGGGATACGGGCAGGGAGGGGCAAACGGCGGGAGGGGGAGGGGCTGGCATACGGCTAGGTGAGGGGGCATACGCACGGGAGGGGCATCGGCAGGGAGGGGGGCTGGCATACGGCAGGGAGGGGATATTGGCAGGAGGGGGAGGGGGCATACGGCAGGGGGGGGGGGGGCATACGTCAGAGGGCATCGGCGGGAGGGGCATCGGCAGGGAGGGGGGGGGATCGGCGGGAGGGGGCAATACGGCAGGGAGGGGGCAATACGGCAGGGAGGGGCATACGGCAGGGGAGGGGCCATACGGCAGGGAAGGGGGGGGGCATACGGCAGGTGGAGGGGAGGGAGATACGGTCAGGGAGGGGGGGCTGGCATACGGCAGGGGGGGCATTACAGGGAGGAGGGCATACGCAGGGAGGGGGGATATGCAGGAGGGTGGGGGGGGCATACGGCAGGAGGGGGCATACGGCAGGAGGGGGGCATACGGGCAGGGGCATACGGCAGAGGAGCCGCTGAGCAGCGCGCTGCAGGGGGAGGAGAGAGACAAGGGAGCGGCCGACAAAAAAGCCCAGAATCAAGCGGTCCAAACGCGTGTTAGGCGCGGAGGGACTCGTAATGTTCACTTGAGTCTCAAGACACGAGTTCCGAGTTCAAGTCCTCTAAAAAATAGCGACTTAAGTCGACTCGGGTACGAGTCCGACTCGCGAGTCCCCATACTCTGGCATTCTGTATGTTCAACCTTGCCCTAACCATTAATGAAGGGCACCTGTGTGTATCTCTTCAGTATAATTTTTCCAGCTGTTCTGTGAGGGCCTTCAGAGCTATGGTCAGAGTGTATTGGTCACTAAACAACATCATGAAGGCCAAGGAGTCACCAGACGAGGTCAGGGATAAAGTGTTGGAGAAGTTAAGCAAGCGTTATTAAGTTATACAAAGATTTCCCAAGATTGACATTCTCACCGGACACTGTTCAATCATCATTTCAGAAATGGAAAGGTATGCACCACTGCGAATACCAAGACAGGGCGTCCACCTATACTAACAACCGAACAAGGAGAGCACTGGTCAGAAATGTAAACCAAGTGCCCTAAGATAACTCTGGAGGAGCTGTCGACGTACTGCCGGGCTGAGCTGGGGAATCTGGTACAGGGGACAAATATAGTCGTCACTCTATCACAAATCTGGCCTTATGACAGGTGGCAGAAGAAAGCCGATTATTGAAAGGAGGCCATAGAATCCTGTTTGAAGTTGCTAGAATGTCATTGGAGGACAAAGCTACCATGTGGAAAGGGTGCTTGGACAGATGAGACACAAAAATTGAACTTTTGGCCCAAATGTATAACGTTATGTATGGAGCAACTAACACTAAACGATCGTTTGTGGCTACGGAGGAGAGATTAAATAATATTTTTACTGAAACTTCAGAACATAAAACAGGTTAGCAAGCATTGCTTATTCTTATCGCAACGGGGGTGTAAAAAACAAAGATACCATGTCTGTACCACCTGCTAAGAAACAGAGGCGTGATGATGGGATGATGATCGAATGATTGACGATGTGCACTGATGATGATGACGTGACTGATATATGATGGCCTGTACCTTAATATGTGGTGTGATACCCTCTGAAATGTGTGCTGAAGTCTCCTGTGAGAGGTTATTTTGAAATTGGTGCTTTTACAAACCGTGTGCCTCTAACGCTTGAACTAATGCTTTCCAGACTTATTATGGAAGACATTGCACAAGTTAATTCAATCTATGTGAGTCCTGTTTCGATGAATGAACTCCATGTTTTGTGAAAGTACACAAAGTCAGAGTGGTGGGCAAGGCTTAAACTGCGTGGGCATTTGACGAATATTTCAGAAGAAGGGAAAATTCGTTACATAATCAGATATCATTGAAACGAATGATGCTTTTCAGTTAGCTCGCATATTGTGTTTCACGCTCAATGACACCACCATCTTACTAGAGAAGCCACCAGATACACATGCAGGCTAGATACATCTCGAATAAGCTAATATCGTTCACACGCATCAACAGCGTAAACTGTCACAACATTTGAACAAGCGTAATTTTGTACCTGTCGAGACATTGCTGAATTACAAAGAACTAATGAACCTGTTCATACAATCCCTGCAAGCAACACTACTGTGAATTGTTTTGTAATCTGATAGAGCGAAGTCGGATACTAAAGACCAGTGTTTGAACCAACTATGGATCAGATGTAACATTGTTTCAACTTTATTTGAACATCTAGAAACAGAAACGATCAAACACATATACTTCATCAGACACAGTACTGCATGATCTGTTGACTGAACACTGTTCAGTCGTGTTTACAGGTCTCATCCATCATTCATCATCATCATCATGTCATCATCGTCGTCGTCGTCGTCAGTCCGTCGTCGTCGTCGTCGTCGTTCGTCGTCATCATCTCATCATCACGCCTGGTCAGGAACATTGTACGGTTGTTTTTTAACCCACACCTTGGCGATAAGAATCAGCATGCTTGTAGACCTGTGTTTATGTTTTTGTTTATTAATCTTCCTCGTTAGCCACAAACTATCGTTTTAGTGTTCTGCAGTAATCTTTCATTGTTTTGTGTATTGTGTATGGAGTTCCTTGGTTTTAGTTGCCGTTATTCAGCACTGGCGTGTCAATCTTGTTGCATGCTCCTGGCCGGAGTTAAAAGCCATGACATTAATGTGTCAAGACCTATTTGATCAGTTGGTCTGCATCTGTTTTGGTAATCTGTCAGCGGATGTAATGCAGAGTTCAACGGGCAGTAGCTTCTACGTTTTCCATAAACAAGTTCAGTCCACATCGTTGATGAATTTCTTTCTACATCCAGCGTAGGGCTACTTCATTTCGAACGTGTCTGGTGTAGGTCCTGAGACTGTAGCTGTCGGTAAACAGGTTGGGTCAGCTGCTGTCAGCTGGTGGGCCTCTCTGAGTCTCAAGCTGTATCTGGCTTCCTCTTCTGTATCTGTGATGCTTTTCGATATAGGAGCGGGTGGTTGTGTGGCCTCAGGTCAATTCTGTACTTGGAAATTACATTATTAAATCAGTATGTTGTTCCATTAATCATACATTACAGCACGGAGTTAAAGCTTTGCTGGGGAGCGTTGGAAAGAGACGCTGCGATGGTGAGTTAGGTTAGGTTAGGTTAGGTTAGGTTAGGTTAGGTTAGTTAGGTTTAGTTAGGTGTAGTTAGTTCTTTATTCGTACCCGAGGTAAATTTGTCTTGCAATTCTGAGAAACTAGTCAACATTCATTTTAAACTTTACAAGATAAAACACCAAGTAATGTTTAAATTATACTTGTAGTCTCCAGTACTAACAGGATGTGCCTAAAGCTACAACAGAAATTTAAGCCACTGGGCAATGACAAGATAAGAAGGCCGTGTCCGGGGCGATTAGTCCTACTTGTTCATTCAAGGAAATGCAGCAGGACAAAGCTCTTTACTAAAGGTTCGTATGCTTATTGGCATTAAAAAACTCGCCCAGATGGAAGCAAGGCAGGCAATGGCAGGTTTTATTTGATAGAGCACATATACACGATGGCCAATTCAAAAGTGCTTCACAGTTGCAGAAAAATTACAAGAAACAGTTTAAAATCAATCAATAAAACAACAACACAAGTAATCATTACAGTTAAAAAGGTCAAGAGTTGCAGATTAAATACTTTTCAGTTTTATATGCGGGTTAAAAAGAGGCTGTTTTCAGCCTGGATTTTGACATTTGTCAGATTTGAGGCCTGTCTACATCCTCATGAAGACTGTTCCGTATTTAGCTGCATGAAATTGAAACGCAGCCTCACCGTGTTTATATTTGCTCTGGGAACCAGGAGACCCCTACCCGAGTTCTCAGGCCCGAGATGGTTCCATTAGGCCTTAAATGTCAGAGATGTTACTTTGGTGCTAACCATGAAAAGACTTGGTACAACAAAGCAGAGCTGTTTTAAATTCTATCTCTGAGTTGACAGGAAGCCAGTGCAGAGACCGGTAGCACTGGACTTAATTGCTGGTCGTCATTCACTGTTTTTGTCAGGACCCGAGCAGCAGCGTTTTGGATGTACTGCGCTCGTCTAAACAATGGAAACTCTGATGCAAAGGATGCCAGTATCTTTTAGGATGCTTCGTGCCATCCTTTCTAACTGTCTATCATACAGAAAGTCAAATAAGGTTCTGAAGTGACGTGACTTTTTACTTACTTTTACTAGAGCTGGGGGAGTCAGGGTTTAGGCCCCTGTTCTGTCTTTGCCAGGTGCTTGGACGTGGTGGGTCTGAGGCAGAGCTAGATCTATGGAATATACATTTAAGTAGCATATCTCACAGGATATATCACTTTGTTATGGAAAAATGTAACTTACTTGGCTTCTATGTGCTGACGAACATGATACATATCGTCTCAGTGTCATCTACAATCCAAGGGTTACGAGATTTCTGGTCGTCTTTTCCAACACCAGTTGTCCCAGCCCTTGGGACCACCTATAGGTGTGGTGTGACCGGATTTATCTATAAATATTCACAATTGGTCAATTCATCACAATACATCTTGAATGCACAAATGAAATCCTAATACACAGTTTGAACCACCTTGGCTTTCCGCTTTTCATGTTTGTAAACTTTTCTTTCCAGAGCATGAGCCTTCTTGGGCACAAGAACACGTCTTCATATCTTCATTTCGGCCCTCTAGTCAGTGTGGTTTTCAACCTGTTTTGGCTTGAATGTGTCTGGGTCTGACAATACAATGATTAAAACAAATTTAACACTTATAACAAGCAGACTATTATGAACTGTGCGAATTTTACCCCACGTGTCTCCAAAGTGCTGCTCGTTCTGTAAACACTTTTCTTCTTCTCTGGTTCCTGAATTCTAAAAATAAATATTAAATGATTTTGAATTTATCATTGTACAAAAAATAAAGAAAACACATGTCATTCATTTTATAATTTACCGCTTTCTGTTTGGGATATTGGGTCCGATCTACGCTTTGCCAAAATCCTTTGGAACCGGACTGTAGTTATCCTGTATGTCTCAAGGAAACTGCCTAAAGCACATTATGATGTTTTTACATGTTTTTACATCAAATTTGCCAATATTAGATTGAGTTCCATAACTTGGATTTAAATCAGTATCACAGTACTGGCCTCGTCGTTGACGTTTCAGGCTCAAGGACCGTTTACCTGTAAATTACACTAATTATGAAAGAAAAGAGAATATATAAATCTACTTATTGTATTTGATAAGTTAAAAATAAAAATGTAAAAAGTCTTCCTTGTCACGATATTTAAAACAGAAGACAGATGGAAACGTTGAAGGTTAGTGAAAAACAGTATTTTGCCTTCTGTCTTTTATGCTATAGTAAGGTTTTGGCCCCACCCTGCAGTAACTTGCTCTCCGGCTATACACACACACACACACAACAACCACACACACACACACACAACACACACACACACACACCAACACACACACACATTACACTTACACAAACCAATAAAATATAAAAATTTTATATAAAATAATTATTAGAAAATAAATTACATAAAAAAATAAAATAAAACTAAATAAGGCACCGCCCCCTTTTCAAGGAGGGGGGTGAGCCATCCACCCCTCATAGTATACATATGTTATTACTACAACACTGCCTCATTGGTCTGAGTGCACCATCCCAGTGTCATATGGTTGGGGGCTTGTATGGGGCTGCCTTTCTCAGCGGGTGGAGATTGTCAAGAAATAGTTGGGAAGGCATGGAGCCAATACAGGGCTTGGAGGACCTGCTGGGTCAGCAAGGAGAATTGAGGTGGGGCGGAGTTTACCTTCCAGGCAGGACAATACTAAACAAAGCTAAATTCTACAATGGCAATTGGATTTTTAAAACAAATTCTATTGTGTTAGAATGGCCAGTCAAAGTCCTGACCTAAATCTATTGAAATATCTGTGGAAAGCACTGAAACTGCTGTTCACAAACGCTCTCTTCTTAATGTGTACCAGAGCTTGAGTTGTTTTGAATGAGGAATGGATAAAATTGTCTCTACATGTGCCAAATTGTAGTCAAACCATAAGATTGTGTGTTATTGCAGCAAAAAGGGGTTCCCAAAGTATTAGTTATGCTGTATGAATACTTATGCGCCCCACTTGTCACTCTTATATTGTTTTGTAAAATAAATCAGAATCATGTATAATTTTTGCTTTTCCATCACAGTTGTCTGTTACTTGTGTGTCTTTCAGTAAAATTCAAAAATATCTTCCGATTCTAGGATTGTAAACATGACACATGTGCAAAGGTTCAGGGTGTTTAATACTTTCCAGAGATACGTGATATATCTTATTTAATAGCCAACCCATGTTAAAGCTGTAAAGACAGGAGAGCAAAGGTCAGGATAAATATGCCATCAAAGAAGAAATAATACAGTTATATTAAATGACCGTTTGGGCAAATTTTTTTTCAACAGTTCCAGTTCAATGACTCTTTTAAGTTTGTCGTATTACGACTGTAAACTCATGGATGATTGAGAGCAACACAAGACTCCTGGTTTTAGATCTACTTAGTCCTGGATTGTATTTCTGCTTTTAATATTCTGGTCAAAATGTGTGTAAATATCACGTGTTACAGAACGACTCGATGAGCCTATCCAACAGTTATTGACTGAGGATAACCACAGTTTATCGTTTTATTATTGCTCTCACTCCAGTGCAAAAGTGTGTTGATAAACTGTCCACTGGCTTGAGAACGTGTTTGTGTAACATCTTGTAATTTTTTTTTTTTTTTTTAACAAACTTTCTTTATTGATTTTTTTCACATATTTAATCAATTCAACGACATGTAGGATATATTGGATTGTTGATAAGGCAAAGCTACACCGTTATAAAACAATACAAATAAACATGGGCCTTTCAAGTGATTGGACTTAATTCAAATAGATGACGATTTACATCATACTTATGTATATTGATAGAATAAACAATGTAATGGTTACAGGGACATTACCTTGTCCTTCGTCGTTAAAGTGGCAGTTGCCTGTGTTGTCTATGGCACAATACTATGTTCCAGGAAGCTGGACTGGTCTGAACCTCATAAGAACTGTTATGTCTTTTCATTTCAATGATATATTACTGAGCAGTATTTAATTTACTTTTGTGCAATTCAGATGTAATGATCTAACTGTGTTGATGTTGATCACGGGGGACATAATCTGTTGCATTTTATAAATGGAAATAATAAGTGCTCTTGTCTGTGAAAGTGTAAACCCTATTGTAAAGGATGAAAAAAAATTAATGCTAAACGGCTGGGTGGATAGATTGTAGACTGGCTTCTCAGCTGGCCGTGAAGCTCAAAGGGTGGCCCAGGTCTGGGAAACATCGACAAGGTTCCTTGTTTGAAACAAAGCTCACTCATGCTAGATACAGATACGCCATTAGGTTTATCACAAAGTTGAGCAAGCATAGATCGATTCATTGCTGGAGTCTTGACAAACAAGTTTATGGTTTCTGGAAAGAAGTGCGCTCCTTAACTGTACAAGACAACTTTGCCCTTGTACGGCTGGATGGCATTCTCTGTCAGTAATATAGTAGAGCACTAGAACAGCCATTACGCTGCTCTCTTCAACTGTATTCAACTGAACAATTCTAATGTAGAGGCTTACTGATATTGATGATTATGAGGTCACGGTCATGATGTGTATTCAAGCCAATAAAAAAGTGTCGACAATTAACCTGTGGGTGTTGATGGTTATTTATATGCTTGAACATTGAAAATGCCGTTATTAGACTATTTCCCCCTTCTGGCCCAAATTGCTTCACCAAGCTGTATGACCCATGGTATTTCTGATGCATTTGTCTATCCCCCTGGATTCCCAGTCATAGGACAAGTGAGGTAGAATGGAAGCTCGGAAACTTATAGGGCCATTGCCTTGCCAACATTGTATCAAAGGTCCGGAGAAGTACTGTTATGAGATTATACAAGCAGTTACTGTTGTGTAGATTACAGATGTGTCATACTCTGAGATAACCGTTTGGTTTCAAGCAAGCATGGCCGTAGTCTTATGCATATTTGTTTAAAGGGAATGATCAGAAAGTTAGGGTTTAAAAATCACTATGCTATATGCTTTATTAGATGCACCAAGGCATTTGTCGTTTGTTAACCACCTAAAGCTGTTTATCAAAATGCGTCAGCGAGGGAGTGGCTAAGTTATATGAGAATCCTGCCTACTGGTTTCACAGGTGATGGGGAGGTGGGGCAGTAGTGTGTCGGTCCGTTTGGTTGTTACCAATGGAGTGAGACCAAGGTGGATCCTTTTCTGTATGTTTAGTTTGTGTATTGGATGATTGTACAGCTTTGATTGGTGTGAGGACTGGGTATGTTGGGTCTACCTTTGTCCATCTCATGTATTGCCGCATGATGTTGTTGTATTTAGTGAGCAGTTTGGTATGCAGGAACTTTTAAAGTGTGTTATATGGTGTGGATTATAACATCAATATATTGTAACAGGTGTCATAATGATTTGCAGAACAGAGATAGGTTTTTGAATTTCCTCCATTTATTTGTGTTGGGTGGGATTTAATCTGGACCTTGTGTAGAAAATTAAATTTTGGGACAATTTATCATGATGATTTGGGATGTTTGATGACGTGCTCCGCAGTGCCGTTGATGTAATGTGCAGGCTAACAGTTTTGGTGCGTGTCAATGAAGTGAAAGGACCATGTTTAATGCCTTTGTACCCCCGCTATTAGCACACCTCAAACTATAACGTTCGAGCATACGAAACTTACGTGGCATATAATGACAGTTTAAAATTTAACGTGTGAAAACCTCGATGGGAAGTGCAGCCACTTTATTGTTTCTGTGGCTTGAACTTTTCATGCCTGTTAGGACTTAATGTACAGTTTATTTCGGCTCACGTTCTGTAACCAATATGATTTCAATGAGCTTGACCAACTTGCAGAGCAGTGCCACACGCTACCAGTTCTGAACTGTGGCGACCACTGGTACAGTTGTCTGCCTCAAACTGTTGTGTGTTATTGTTTTGTTTGTTGTGTGTGTGTTTTTTTTTAACTGGACTCGTGTCTGCAATAAGATGATGATGATGAGAAAAACCAAAACAAAAACCCCAACATATTAGGTGGCATTTATTGTCAAAAAAAAAAAAAAGGTAAAAAAGCATTTATATTTAAATTGCTCGCCCATTAGACAAATTGTAAAGATGACCACCCTCAAAATGTATCTTTCCGTCCTTTGCGAGAATATTTATCTTTTCTAGATCTAGTGCATGTCTAAACAGTTCACATGTGTGGGGGGCTCTGCTGCTTCCAGTTTATCAATTTCGTCGCGAAGCAAACAAGTAAAAAGTTTATAATCCTTGCGATGGCGACTGTTCTTTTCACTAGGGCCGCTTGGTGATCTATTATTCAAGAATTGCTGTGAGAGGATTCAACTCAATAGTGTGCAAAGTTTTGATAATTTAAAAAGAATTGACCAAATGTTGATGAGCTACCCCAGAACATTGGCTGACAGCGAGCTGCTGTCTGTTTGCAACGCATTACATAAAGGATCCAATCTGGAAAACCTTGATTAAATTTGAGTCTGGAACCACATGAGGCTATGTATTATCTTAATGTATTAAACCATGTCTGGACAATCTGTACGCGAATTGGTGCAGGTCAGGCCTGCTCCATTGTTTTCCTCTTGGGATATTTAGTGTGCTGCTCTTCCTCCATGGGCGTGTCTTAAATGTTGCTTTAAGTATTGGAGCCAGTAATTGGAGCCCTTTTTATCAGAACGAATGCCACCCTTTCGTAGCCTGGATTGTTCAGAAATATAGCATCATAGTGCTTGTGTGGATCTTGGAAAGTTTGCTTATTGTGATTGACAAAATTTTGAACTTTGCAATATTAAAATCTGAGTTAGGAAAGAATTAATTTCTCTTAAGTTGTTCACGACGGGAATATACTTATAATAAACATGTCCTAAATTGCTGGACCATCCCATACCAGTCAGCAAAGGTATTATTCAAATGAAGGCGCAAACATATGATTTTTTAGAATAGGTCCCTGCAATGGGTTGGAACAAAGACCAAAATGTCTTACAAGCTGTTTCCACATTCTAAAAGAATTCGAGACAACAGCGTTGTTTGTAATTATGGAGGGTATTGAAGTTACATCTGAAAAACCAATGCTCTGAGAGAAGATGGGGCACAACAATCCTGTTCAATGTTCATCCAATGAGGGTGATTTTTCCGAATCCAATATGACATGTTTTTTAGATTACAAGCCCAATAATATAATTGAAAGTGTGGTAAACCATTCCTCCTAAAGATTGGAGGTCTCTGTAAAATTATTTCCTAATCCTTGGCGTTTTTTTCTGTTCCAAATAAATTCCACAATTATCTATCTATCTTTTAAAAAATGATTTGGTTAAATAAAAAGGAATACACTGGAACAAAAACAAAAACTTAGGTAATATAGTCATTTTGATAATGTTCACACGACCTGCTAATGATAAAGGAAGGAATGACCATCTTCACAATCGGCAACTGTTTGTGCAACAAGTTTTGCATAATTTTGACTGTAAAGGCCTTTAAAAGATTTCGTGATGACAACTCCCAGATATTTAAATTGGTCAGAGACCTTGAAAGGTAAGTGATAGCGCCGTACCTCCTCTTGTGACACATTAATTGGAAATATTGTGCTTTTATCAAATTTAATTTATAACCTGATATTGAGCTGAAGTGCTCCATTTTGTTCATTATTGTGTATTCGTGCAATGCACGTAGCGAGATTGCAAATGGCTCAATTGCTATTGCAAAGAGCATGGGTGACAAAGGACAGCCCTGTCTGGTTGATCTGGAAAGGGGAAAAATTGTGACCTAAAGTTGTTTGTACAGAGGCAACAGGTGAAGCATACAATAGCTTGAGCCAGGTGATATAACCGTTACCAAACCGAACCTCGACAGGGTGGAGAAGAGATAAGTCCACTCCACCCTGTCGAAAGCCTTCTCCGCATCTAGTGAAATAATCACCTCAGATTGTGCATCTGTACCATTTGTGTAAATGACATTAAAAAGACGTCTTAGGTTATGGGACAGTTGTCTATGTTTAATAAAACCATTTTGGTCCTCATGGATTATTGTTGGCAGTACAGTTTCTAATCTATTAGCCATTATTTTTGCTAAACTTTTAACATCTACATTTAAAAGACTAATGGGTCTGTATGCTGACAGACATTTGGATCTTTGTCTTTTTTGTGGATCAAAAATATTGAGGCTTGATAAAATGTTGGTGGAAGTTTACCCAAATTGACTGATTCATTATAAACTTGTAACAAAATCGGAGCCAATTCATCCGAAAAAGACGTATAAAATTCGGCTGTATAGCCGTCATGCCCTGGGGCTTTAGATCCCTGAAGCGCCTTTATTGCTTGTTTGACCTCATTCAAAGAAATAGGTTTTTCTAAGTCGTCTCGGTCTCCTTGACTGATTACAGGAATAGGTAAATCCTTAAAAAAGTTGTCTAAACTATGAGGATCTCTCTCACTCAGATGAATATAACTCTGCATAATATTTTCTGAATTCGTTATTTATTTCCTTTTGATCAGATATCAATTCGCCTGTTTTAGTAATTATTTCATTTATTTGATTCCTTTCTTCCATTACTTTAATCTCATGGGCTAGAAGCCTACCAGGCTTTTCACCATGCTCGTAAAATCTATGTTTAGTTTGCTTGATTAATTTTTTATATTTTATATTTTTTAAATAGGCCAGGATGAATGTGAGTGTGTTTGAGAGTGCGCATGGGGGACGACGGATGGAAATTAGCCCAAGGCTACAATCCGGTGTGGCTTGTTCGTTAACTTGCACTGACCCTACCAAATAAACCAATAAACCAATAAACAACCGTTTCGGCAGTGGATAATAGATTGAATTGAGTCTGTAGAGAAATACGTTTAGCTGCTATCTCAGGATCCGGGTTCATGGCGTGTTGTTGATCTAAGACTAATATCTGTTGAGTGATTAATTGTTTCTCCCGCTTTTCTTCTTTACTTTTGTATGCACTGTGTGATATAATTTGACCGCGGATAAAGCTTTCATTGCTTCCCACAGACTTTGTCTAGAAATTTCAGAAGAATCGTTTGTTTCAAAATAAAACAATATTTGAGATTTAATATACTCTTTGAACAACATGTTGGAAAGAAATCTATTCTCCATGTTCTAGAACCATAGACCGTAGGGAGCCCAAGATGCAATGAAAGCGGGCTGTGATCTGACAAAACTATAGCCTCATACTGTACTTTTTTTATTAACTGTAATAGCTTGCTATCTACTAAGAAAAAATCTATTCTGGAATACGAGGACGAGGAGAAAAAATGAATACTCCCGTCTAGTGGGATTGAGATATCTCCCACGGCTCAATAACCCCTGCCGCTTTTAAAAAGTGATGAATTATTTTTTGCGGATTTTGACAGGTTCTGTTGTTTGACTGAAGACCAGTCCAGTAGAGGATCCAGCACAAAGTTAAAATCACCACCCATTATCAAACTATGACTATGTAAATTGGGAATAGAAGATATAATTGACGTATAAATTCTTCATCATCGTAATTGGGTGCGTATATATTTACTAATACAACAAGGGTATTATGAAGTTTGCCGGTAACTATGACGTATCTGCCATTAGGATCTATAACAGAGTTGTTCAGTGTAAATGAAATGTTATTTAGCTACCCCCTTGATTTACCATTAAAGCTTGAATGAAATATATAACTGATCCAATTTTTATGCAAGTGGGTATGATCTTGATTTTTTAGATGGGTTTCTTGCAGAAATATAACGTCAGCTCCAAGACTATTCACATGGGTCAGAATCTTATTTCGTGTCAGTGTACCATTTAGGCCCTTACAATTCCAAGATACAAACTTAACCAATATTTCTTTGTCTGTCATGTGTAATCACATTAAAAAATAACAAAAAATAAAATAATTGCAATACAAATAAAAATGCACGGCATAGGAATAGAAAAAAAAAAGAACAAAAAAAAAAGAACAAAAAAAAACATCCACCAAAATAAATCTGTAAAAACGTAACCAACCCCCCTTCACGCACCCCCCAAACGAGTGCGAAGGGAAAAACATTGACTGAAAACTAGACATTGCCTTTCCTGTAGAAAAGCCAAAATCCGCAAAGAATCGCTCCTTTTTCAAAAATAAATTATGACAATTGAGCTATAATTCGACGTAACTTGTAACCTAAACAACTAGAACAGTCACTTAAACTTTTTGTAGATATCTCTTTACAATGAACTGTTTTTGAAAATCAGATTATAAAAATAAAATTGCAGTCCCATACCATCATCGCATGTCCATGGACCCACATCACAGAAACGCTCGCATCAGCATCAACTTCTGTCCTTTCGGGCCACCCTCTGGTCGTAAAAGTCCTGTGCAGCTTGAGGTGAGTCGAATGTGTGCCTGGCATCATCCAGTGTGACGGCCAGCCTTGCGGGGAAGAAAAGGCTGTATGTCATTCCGGCGTCTCGAACTTCTCTTTACATCATTGAAAGCAGCGCGCATCTTCCCCACTTCAGGACTCACATCGGGGAACAGATGCACCTGTCGTCCATTGTAGAAGAGCTTCCCTCTGGCTTTGGCGGCATCCAACACCTTCTGCTTATCCGTATAATAGTGGAAGCACACCACTATTGTACGTGGCCGACCCCCTGGAGCAGGTTTTGGTCCAAACTTCTATGGCTCGGTCAAGGACCACCGGAGAACTAAAGATGTCACCGCCCAATATATCACGAAGAAACGCGGGGATGAAGGTAAGCATGTTGCCCTTCTCAGAATTCTCTTCCACACCCACTATTCTCACATTTCTTCTGCGACTCCTGTTTCAAGGTCTTGGCATTTTTCTTGGAGAGATTTACATTTCTTGGCTAGCTCTTGTTGGGTTTTCTCCAGAGTCGCCACCCTGTCCATCGTATCGCTCAGCGCGGTGCCCATTTCTTCCAGTTGGTCCTTTGTCTCCGTTTGAGCGGTGTGGAGCTTGGTTAGCTCCCCTGTTAGCTCCTCGTGAAGGGACTTCATATCTGCCTTGGTCTCAGAACGCAGTGTTGTTATTTCCCCCTTAAGTTCACGGCATGACGAACCAATTTCAGCTTTTATTTCATCCTTGTGCGCCTGGAGTTCACGTCGAAGGTCTTGTAGCGTTAGCGCATTGGTTGATTGGTTGGGGTAGTATCTTCGGCCTCGTCCGCCATTTTAGTGTTGCTTACGGTAAAGGGTGTAATGGTTTTTCTGCGTCTGTCGCCGTCCTCCCCTTCGCGAACCTCGACTCATATCACTAAAAAAGTCCTCGTTTTAAAGTGTTAACGTCCTTTCTCCCGTTTTGTTGTTCAATTATTGCTCAAATGCCAATTTTATCAAAGTTGAGTGCGGAGCACCGCTAAGACCCAACTTACTCCATTACCCGATCTCGCGAGACTCCCTAACATCTGTAACTTTTATGTTAAAATTGATTTTAAAATGCTCGACTGTTATTCTTTATTCATGTGGCCTTTGCTCTGCCCGATCCCGTCAGACCTCGGAAGCTAAGCAGGGAAGGGCCTGGCAGGACTGGGATGGGAGACCGTTTGAGAACACGAGGAACCCTGGTGAATGTAGTGAGTGTGTGAGTGGCTGATGTGCACAGCTTATCATCACCGAGTATGGAGGGAATGAATAATGCACCTGACGAAATTACTCAGATAAAAACCAACAGACTCTTGAATCTAAGGGAAATGACCCCAGTGGACTCCCTAATGTTAAGACCCTTAAATCCTTTCCTCACAAGACTGGAAGACTTCCCTTACTTGAAAAGTGCAAGAAAGAGGGATTACTCACCAACAGAGAAGGTCTTCAGGCAGATGTTTTGAAATAACTCTAGAATTTGAGAGGTAGTCCTTTCTACAATGAGCACTGGGCAACAGAAAATGTGTTTTCAGGGGATTTTATTTGTGGTTGACTGTTTCCACAGCGAGTATACAACCAATCTTATAGGCCACAAATCTTATGCTAGATGAGGCATAAGGGTAGGGATGGAATCGAGAACCGGTTCTACAAGTAAACCCGGTTCTCTTTGAGTAAAGCATCGGAACCGTACGTCTACTTCATTATCGATCCCTCTTATCGATGCTCCCGCTCTGAAAGCACTCTCTTTTTCCCCTTTTCGGACACCATAGCGCGCCGCGGAGCTAGACGCACGTGCGTAATGATGTGCTTCTCCGAGTCTGTTGACGCTGCTTCGAAGTAAGCAGGGAAACATGGACCCGATCTCAATTCTACCCCTTAGCCTCCGCTTAGCCCTTCCCCTCCGTTTACGGGTTCACGAGAGACGAGTCGTCAATTAAAACAGTCCATTGCAATAAACGTGTCAGGTATACGTTTTCGCTTTGCTGCTGCGAACGCTCCGTCTATTTGCCCTGTATTGGCTTGGAGTTTCTTTCCAAACTTTCGACACATGGGGTTCAGTGCCTCGCTCCTGTGCCCGCTCCTGTCCCGCTGTGCTCTGTGCCCGGGTCCGAGACGGTCTGTCCCCGGTCTGAGCGCACCTCGCACCTGACAACGCTCAGGCTGCCCGTCCCCGCTATGAGTGCGCTATGAGCGGATCGGCTGATCTCTCGCAGCTCTGGCTAACAGGCTGCAGCCACAGCGACCCTCGGTAGAAGCAGCAACACACGGACAGGGGGAAGGAGAAAGTAGCGCCGGATGAAGCAGAAATAGATGAAAATCTGTAGGGTTTGGGCTGAGACCGAGTCCTGTTGTTTAGGTGTTACAAAACTGCATCAGTCTGTTATAAGTTACAGACACTTGTTGAAAAGTACAATTGTTACCATTATATTAGAGGATGCCAGGCAGGCTGAGTGCCAGCAGGAGCCACAGTATATTTGGAAACTTGCTTTATTTAATAAATATTTTTCTTGGGAAAACTAACGATGTGTCTTTTTGATAGAGTTTATCAAAAGCACATTCATTCCTTGCTTTTCCCCAACACACAGACAAGTCAGGTATCGATAAGAGAATCGATAAAGAATCGAATCGATGGGTAAAATTATTGATGGCATTGATATCAATAAATCTTATCAATCCCATCCCTACATAAGGGTCAGCATGTGACAATCAGTCGTCTCAATAGCGCTGACCTATGCTCTCGTTTCCTATTCTATGAGCCACAATTTGTTAGCATCAATGGCGCTAACATGTGCTCTCAGTTGTGTGCCAATAAGACCGGTTGTACTCTGCAACTAGCCACCATAAGATTTCCCAAAATGTACAAAGGAAAAGGAGGGTAGAATACTTACAGAGTGCTTAGTAGCGTGCTCTGGTAGAAATTCTACCCCCATGCAAGAGCAAACACAAGCTTATATGCCGTTAAAAGGAGGAACCGCCTGTAAGCCCTCCCATTCTTAGGAATTCTTTGCATATTCATTAATTTCCGAAGAAGTGCTTACATATTTATTAATTGCTTAACTCGTTTTAACCGGTTTTCAGACAGCATGTCTGGCAGCAGGCCACAAAACCACTTTCCCCTTTGAAGGCTTACAACACAACACCACACTTTCATAAGGTCGTAAGTTCAGACAAAAGGAGTTTAAGGTCATGAACTTTTATAAAAGTATTTTATAAAATCATAGCATTGGCTTTAGCATAATATAAGTTTGCAACACATTATTATTCATCACATACAACAATTGACTTTGTCAAAGTATTATAAATGACTTCTATGATTTTTCATGTCTATAATGTACTTTAGCATCCACATATTATTTCTTATAGCATGTATAACACAAAGCATATAAAAATAACTGGGATAATAAAACAAAAGCTTCTATTCTATGAGTACTTATAAGCGGCTGCTATGTTTCCCATAGGCCTATAATGTACTCAGTATTTAAACAAACAATATAACATTGATGTTATATGATATATGTATGTAACTGCCCTCGTCGTGAACTAGGCAGCTAGTTAAACTTTGACTCAAAGACCAGACGTGACCTTCTTGAAATTGGTGCTTTAATATTCAGCCTTGCCATTGAGTACAAAGTAAAAAACTGTAAGGAAAACAGAGAAACAGGCTACAGTTAGGTGGTTGCCACGGCAACATGACAACTGATGCTCACTAAATAGCTAATTTGGACAATGTTACAAGTTTAGAAGATAAATATTCATACTAAGTAACTAAATAAAAGTCCTCTAACTCAACAAAATACTTACAGGCGTTGCCTTAGCGGGAGCAAAATAAAAGGTTCAAAGGCTTTTGCGTGTCAGACATCTCAGCAACATTCTAACGTCTGTGGTGTGTAGTGCTGGGTGTGACCCGCCAAAATAAGAGCGGTAGTTTCAAAATAAAAGACCATGTAAAAATGTACTTAAAACATGCCATGAGGCAGAACAATGTACATTCTGCAAAGCATATTATATCAAAACATTTCTCATATTTTCAAAACGCCATGACCAAAGCCCACTTAGGGCCGCGGCCGTCTCGACAGCACCAAATTGTAAAAGCGACTTTGAGCGTCTGGAAAAGCTCTATATACGACTAATGCATTATTATTATTATTATTATTATTATTATTATTATTTATATGAACTTTACATAATAAATGTCTCTTAGCATCTACTGATAAACTGTAAAGGCAACTCTTCTGTACACTGGATAAAAAATAAGTCTAGAGAATGCTTAGATCAAAAACTTGTTTGCAAACGTCCAGTCGACCCACCAGCGGCCACCACAACTTGATAAAAAGACAAAAAAAATAACTGGTGAAATCCAGTTATTTTCAGTGTAGAGTTTGGCAAATCCTCGGTCTCAAATCACGCTCTGAAGGCGGGGAGTTGGCTCGGGAAACGTACTGGTCAGCAGGGGGCGCTGTGCGTGCTTACAGGGCATCATCAGTCGCACGGAACCTCTGCAGTGATGATAATGTCCGGTCTGTTGGCAGATATCCGGCAGATACTTGGCAGATATCCGGCAAATATCCGGCAGATATCCGGCAAATATCCGGCAGATATCCGGCAAATATCCGGCAAATATCCGGCAGATATCGGGCAGATATCCGGCAGATATTCGGCCGATATTCGGCAGATATTCGGCAGATATTCGGCTGATAACCGGCAGATATTTGGCAGATATTCAGAGATATGCGGCAGATATCCGGCGGATATTCGGCAGATATTTGGCAGATACTCTGTAGATATTCAGCGGATACTCGGCAGATATCCGGCAGATATTCGGGAGAAATCCGGCAGATATTCAGCGGATACTCAGCAGATACTCGGCAGATATTTGGCAGATACTCGGTAGATATTCGGCACATATTCTGCAGATATTCAGAAGATATTCGGCAGATACTCGGCAGATACTCTGCAGAAGATATTTGGCAGATATCCGGCAGATATCGGCAGATACTCGGCAGACATTCGGCAGATATTCGGGAGATATCCGGCAGATATTCAGCGGATACTCGGCAGATATTTGGCAGACATGCGGCAGATATCCGGCGGATATTCGGCAGATATTTGGCAGATACTCTGTAGATATTCAGCAGATATTTGGCAGATACTCGGTAGATATCCAGCAGATATTCGGGAGATATTCAGCGGATACTCGGCAGATATCCGGCAGATATTCGGGAGATATCCGGCAGATATTCAGCGGATACTCGGCAGATATTGGCAGACATGCGGCGGATATCCGGCAGATATTCTGCAGATACTCGGCAGATATTTGGCAGATACTCGGTAGATATTCGGCAGATACTCGGTAGATATCCGGCACATATTCTGCAGATATTCAGAAGATATTCGGCAGATACTCGCAGATACTCTGCAGATATTCGGCAGATATTTCCGGGCAGATATTCTGTAGATATTCAGCAGATATTCAGCAGATATCCGGCAGATATTTGGCAGATATCCGGCACATATTCTGTAGATATTCAGCAGATATTCAGCAGATATCCGGCAGATATTCGGCCGATAACCGGCAGATATTCGGCAGATATTCAGAAGATATTCGGCAGATACTCGGCAGATATTCAGCAGATATTCAGCAGATATTTGGCAGATACTCGGCAGATATCCGGCAGATATTCGGCAGATATCCGGTAGATATTCAGAAGATATTCAGAGCTGCAGCGGCTGTGAGGCCGTCAAACAAACATGGGGAAGGGCTGCATAATAAGTAGCCACACGCCCCCACGGTGTGCACTATTTCTCCGACAAAGCAAGACGATTTCAACCTGAAAATGTACAATTTAAATATAGCAATACTGCTATCCGAACATGGAGAGGCTTCTTCGTGATCTCAACTAACAGATTTGAAAGTCGAGCTGCTGACTTGTGTCCCTGGTTTCCGTGTCGGGTCACAAATAAACAGGCTTTCTACCTTCATCAGGAAGAACCAGTCAGCCATTCACTCTCATTCATTCACACTCGAGGTGAGGAGGGGGAAGTGTCTTGCCAAAGGACACAACGACAGTGTGCACCTTCAGAACCTTCTGAGACAACCGGCTCCACTGTCACTCTGTGATCCACCGCCAGTGTTTGAGAAGCCGCGTGTGAGTGAATGTGACCAACCAGGAGCCTCTGCGGGACTTCAGGAGCTCTGCTGCTCTGTGATTGGCTCCAGGGCTCAGATCATACATGAGATAGCTGGCACGGTGGCACAGCGGTTAGTGCTCTCACTTCACAGCTAGAAGGTCCTGGGTTCGAGTCCCACCTGGACGGGGCCTTTCTGTGGAGTTTGCATGTTCTCCCCGTGTCTGCGGTAAGTTTCCTCCGGGTAGTCCTGTTTCCCCTACCACAAAAAACATGTACAATAGGATGCGTGAGAGTTCACATGGAAATTAGCCCATGCGTGTTTACATGTATGTTCATTAACATGCACTGTCTCGACCAAATAAACCAATAAATAAAGTGCATAATATTGGATTATTCAAATGTGTTTTTAATATTCTAATTTTATTAGAATATTATTATTATTTATTTTTAATTTGGGTTTTTACAAGCTGAGCCATAATAATCCAAATTATAACAAATAAAGGTTTTACAAATCTCACTTTGCATGTAATGAGTCGATATTAGTTTCACAGTTTGAGTGGATAACAGAAGTGAATGCACTTTTTAACCATTTTCTAATTATGACGAGCGTCTGTATTTGAGTGTAAAGCGAGTGCAGCTGAGCGGAGGATCGTGACGGCGCTCGTCCTGATGGCGCCCGTCCTGATGGCTCTCTTCCTGATGGCTCTCGTCCTGATGGCTCTCGTCCTAATACCCGTCTATGCGCTCGTCCTGAAATGGCGCCGTCCTGATGGCTCTCGTCCTAATAGCTTCGTCCTGATGGCTCTCGTTCCTGATGGGCTCTCTTCCTGATGGCTTTCTTCGTCCTGATGGCTTTCTCCGCTGATGCTTCTCGTCCCTGATGGCGCTCGTCCTGATGGCGCTCCCTGATGGCTCTCGTCCTGAATTGGCGCTCGCCTGATGGCTTCTCGTCCTGAATTGGCTCTCTTTCCTGATGGCTCTCGTTACTGATGGCTTCTCGTCCTGATGGCGCTCGTCTGAGGCCGCTTTTCGGTCCTGAAATGGCTCTCGTCCTGATGGCTCTCGTCCTGAGCGCTCTTCCTGAATGGCGCTCTTCTGAGGCGCTCCTTCCTGAATGGCGGCTCTTCCTGATGCGCTTCTTCTGATGGCTCTCGTCCTGATGGCTTCGTCTGATGGCGGCTTCGTCTGAAAATGCGCACCGTCCTGATGGCTCTGTCCTAATAAGCCTCTCTTCATGATGGCCTCTCGTCCTAATAGCTCTCTTCTGATGGCTTCCTCTTCTGATGGCGCTCTTTCCTGATGGCGCCGTCCTGATGGCGCTCTTCCCTGATGGGCTCGTCCTGATGGCGCTTCTTCCCTGAGGCGCTCCGTCCTGTGGCGCTTCGTCCCTGAATGGCGCTCGTCTGAATGGCGCTCTTCCTGATGGCTCCTTTTCGTCCGATTGGCGCTTTTCCCTGATGGCGCTCTTCCTGGATGGCTCTCTTCCTGTGGGCTTCTTCCTGATGGCGCTCTTTCCTGATGGCGTCTTCCCTGATTGGCGCTCTTTCCCTGATGGGCGCTCGTCCCTGATGGCCCGCTCTTCCTGATGGCTTTTTCCTTCGTCTGATTGGCTCTTCGTCCTGATGGCGCTCCTTTCTGGATGGCGCTCTTGCCCTGATGGCTCTCGTCCTGATGGCTCTCTTCCTGATGGCCTGTTCTCTTCCTGATGGCGCTCTTTCCCTGATGGGCTCGTCCTGATGGCCGCCTTTTCTGAAATGGCGCTCTTTCCTGGAATGGCGCTCTTCCTGATGGCGCTCTTCCCCTGATGAGCGCCTCTTCCTGATGGCGGCTCTTCCTGATGGCTTCTCGTCCTAAATAGCCTCTTTCCTGATGGCGCTTCTTCCTGATTGGCCGCTCTCCTGATGGCTTCTCGTACTAATAGCTCTGCTTCCTGATGGCGATCGTCCCTGATGGCGCCCTCCGTCCTGAATGGCGCTCTCCTGAATGGCGCTTCGTTCTGAATGGCGCTCTTCTCCTGATGGCGCTCCTTCCTGATGGGCGCTCGTCCCTGCTGGCGCTCGTCCCTTGATGGCGCTCTTCCTGAATGGCTTTCTCTTCCTGATGGCGTCTTCCCTGAATGGGCTCTCTTCCTGAATGGCGCTCTTCCTGAATTGGCTCTCTTCTGAGGCTCTCTTCCCTGGATGGCTCTCTCTGATGGCGCTATTCTGATGGGGCGCCTTTTTTTCCTTCCTGAAATGGCTTCTTCTTACTGATGGCTCTCTTTCCTTGGGCTCTCGTCCTGATGGCCGCTCTTCCTGATCTGTGCTTCCTGATGGCGGCTCTTCTGATGGCGCTCTTCCTGATGGCTCTCGTCCTGTGGCGCTTTCTGATGGCTCTCGTCCTGATGCGCTCTTCTGAATGCGCTTTTCCTGATGGCGCTTCTTCCTGGATGGCTCTCTTTCTGAGGGCGGCTCTTCCCCTGATTGGCTCTCGTCCTGAGGCTCTCTTCCTGATGCTCTCGCCTGATGGCCGCTCTCCCGATGGCGCTCTTCCCTGATGGGCGCTCCTTCCTGGATGGCTTCTCTTCCTGATGGCGCTCTTCCGATGGCTCTCGTCCCTGCTGGCGCTCTACTGAATGGCGCCTTTCCTGATTGGCCGCTTCCCTGATGGCTCTTCGGTCCTGATGGCGCTTCTTCTGATGGCTCTCGTCCCTGATGGCGGCCTCTTACCCTGATGGCTCCGTGCCTTTGCTGGCGCTCTTCCTGGATGGCGCTTTTCATGATGGGCGCTTCTTTTCCTGAGGCCTCCTCGTCCTGATGGAGCTCTTCCTGATGGCGCTCTCCTGATGGCGCTTCTTTCCTGAGGCTCTCGTCCTGAATGGCCGCTCATTTCTGAATGGGCTTCTTCGTCCGATGGGCGCTCGTCCTGATGGCTCTCGTCCGAGGCGCCTCTTTTCCTGATGCTTCTCGTCCTGAATGGCCCTCTTCCCTGATGGCGCTCTTTCTGATTGGCGCCTCTTGTCTGATGGCTTCTCTCCTGGATGGCTCTCGTTCCTGAGGCGCTAGTCCTGATGGCGCTCTTTCCTGATGGCGCTTCTTCCTGATGGCCTTCCTCTTCCCTTGATAGCTTCTCGTCCTGATGGCGCCGTCCTGAAATGGCTCTCTTCCTGATGGCCCTCTCGCCTGATTGGCGTCGTTGCCTGGATGGCGCTCCTTCTGATGGCGCTTCTTCCTGATGGCGCTCTTCCTGATGGCGCTTTCGTCCTGATGCTCTCCTGAATGGCTCTCGTCCCCTGATGGCCTCTCTTTCCTGATGGCATTCTCGTCCTGATGGCCTCTCCTTCCGATGCGCTCTTTGAGCGCGCTCTTCCTGAATTTGGCGCTCGTCCTGATTTGGCGCTCTTTCCTGATGGCTTCCTCGTCCTAATAAGCTTCTCGTTACCTGAATGGCTCCTCTTCCTGAATGGCGCTCTCCTGAATGGCGCTCGTCCTGATGGCGCTTCTTCCTGGATGGCGCTCTTCTGATGGCTCTCTTCCTTGATTGGCTCTCTTCCTGTATGGCTCTTTCTGATGGGGCGCTCTTCCTGAATGGCGCTCTTCCTGATGGCTCTTCCTGAGGCTCTCTTCCTGATGGGCTCTTCCTGATGGCCGCTCGTCTGATGGCGCTCTTCCTGATGGCGCCTCTTCCTGATTGGCGCCTTTCCTGATGGCGCCTCTTTCTGATGGCGCTCTTCCTGATGGCGCTTCTTCCCTGATGGCTTCCTGTCCTAATAGCTTCTCTTCCGATGGCTCTCTTCCTTGTGGCGCTCTTCCTGATGGGCGCTCGTGCCTGATGGCGCTCTTACCCTGAATGGCGCTCTTTCTGAATTGGCTTTCGTCCTGATTGGGCGCTCGTCCTGATGGCGCTCTCCTGGATGGGCGCTCTTCCCTTGATGGCGCTTCTTCCGATGGCTTCTCTTCCTGATTGGCGCCTTGCCTGATGGCGCTTCTTCTGAATGGCGTTTCGTTGCCCCTGATGGCGCTTTCTTTCCTGATGGCTCTCGTCCTGATGGCGCTCGTCCTGATTGGCCGCTCTTGTTTCCTGAGCGCTCTTCCTGATGGGCGCTCTCCTGATGGCTCTCTTCCTGATGGCGCTTCCTTCCTGGAATGGCTCTCTTCCTGATGGCGCTCGTTCCTGATGGCGCTACTTCTGATGCGCTTTCTTTCCTGATGGCTCTCTTCCTGAATGGCTCTCTTCCTGATGGCGCTGCGTCCTGAGGCTCTTCTTCTCCTGATTGGCTTTCTTCGTCCTGTATGGCCGCTCCTTCCTGATGGCGCTCTTCTATGGCGCTGTCCTGATGGCCGCTCTTCTTATGGCTCCTCGGTCCTAATAGCTCTCCTTCCTGAAGGACGCTCTTCCCTGATGTGCGCTTCGTCCTGAAATGGCGCTCTTCCTGATGGGCTCTTCCTGAATGGCGCTTCCTGATTGGCTCTCGTCCCTTAATACTCTCTTCTGATGGCGCTCTTTTCCTGATGCTCTCGTTCCCTAATGGCCGCTCTTCCTGATTGCGCTTCTCGATGGTTCTGCGTCCTGATGGCCTCTCCGTCCGATGGCGTCTCTTCCTGATGGCGCTTTCCTGAATGGCGGCTCTTCTGATGGCTTCTCTTTTCCTGAATGGGCGCCATTCGTCCTGGATGCCGGCTCTTCCTGATGGCGCCTCCTGATGGCGCCCTCTCCTGATGGCGCTATTCCTTGATTGGCTCTCTTCCTGATGGCGCTCTTCCCTGATGGCTTCTCGTCCCTGATTGGCCCTCTCTTTTTCTGATGGCGCTTCTTCCTGATGGGGCTTTTGCGTTCCTGATGGCGGTCTTCCTGATGGCGCTCTTTACTGATGGGCTTCGTCCCTGATGACTCTCGTCTGATGGCGCTCTTGTTGCCTGATGGCTCTCGTCCTGAATGGCGCCTCTTCATGATGGCGCTCTTAACCTGATGGCGCTCTTCCTGATGGCTCTCTTCCTACGGCGCTCGTTCTGAAATGGCGCTCTTCCTGATGGCTCTCGTCCTGAATGGCGCTCTTCCTGATGGGCTCTTCCTGATGGCGCTCGTCTGAGGCGCTCTTCCTGATGGCTCTCCGTCCTATACTCTTCTTCTGATGGCGCTCTTCCTGTGGCGCTCGTCCTGATTGGCGCTTTTCCTGAGGCGGCTCTTCCTGATTGGCGCTCTTCTGATGGCCTCCTCGTCTAATAGCTCTCTTCCTGATGGCGCTCTTTCCTGATGGCTCTCGTCCTATATGGCGCTCTTTCTGATGGCGCTCTTTCCTGATGGCTCTCGTCCTGATGGCTCTTCGTCCTGAATGGGCGCTCTTCCTGATGGCGGCTCTTCCTGAGGCTCTCGTCCTGATGGCTCTCGTCTAGATGGCGCTCTTTTCTGATGGCCGCTCTTCCTGATGGCGCTCTTTGCCTGATGGCGCTCTTCCTGATGTTTCTCGTCTGATGGCTTTTCTCGTCTGATGGGCGCTCTTCTGATGGCTTCCTTTCTCCCCCCCGTCCCCTAAAATGGCGCTTCTTACCTGATGGCGCCTCTTCCTGATGGCCTTCTCGCTTCTGATGGCGCTCTTCCTGATGCCGCTCCTTTGATGGGGCGCCTCTCTGATGGCTCTCGTCCTTAATGCGCTCTTCCCTTGATGGCGCCTCTTCCTGATGGCTTCCTCTCCTGATCGGCTTCTTCGTCCCTAAATTACTCTCCGTCCTGATGGCGCTGCCTTCCTGATGGCGCTCTTCTGAATGGCGCTCTTCTCCTGATGGCTTATCTTCCTTCCTATGGCTTTCTCGTCCTAATAGCTCTATTCGATGGCGCTCGTCCTGAATGGCTCTTCTTCCTGATTGGCGCTTCTCCTGATGGCGCCTCCTCCTGAATGGCCGTCTTCCTGATGGCGGCTCGTCCTGATGGCGTCTTTCGCTGATGGGCGCTCGTCCCTGATGGCGCTCTTTACCTGATTGGGCTCTCTTTCCTGAATGGCGCTTCTTCCTGATGGCCGGGCTCTTCTGATGGGCCCTTCTGATGGCGCTCTTTCCTGATGGGCGCTCTTCCTGATGGCGCCTTTTTTCCTGAATGGCGCTCGTCCTGATGGCGCTCATCCTGATGGGCTCGTCCTAAAAATGCTTTCCTCGTCTATAGCTTCTTCCTGATGGCACGCTTCGTCCTAATAGTCTCTTCCTGATGGGCGCTTCGTCCTGATGGCTCTCGTCCTAATCAGCTCTCTTCCTGAATGGCGCTCTTCCTGATTGGCGCTTCTTGCCTGATGGCGGCCTTTCCTGATGGCGCCCTTTCCCTGAATGGCGCTCTTCCTGATGGCGCTTCCTGGATTGGCGCTTCTTCCTGATGGCGCTCGTCTGAATGGCGCTCCTTCCTGATGGCTTCTTCGTCCTGAAGCTTCTCGTCCTTGAATAGCTCTTCGTCATGATGCTTCTCTTCACTGATGGCGCTCTTTCCTGAAAATGGCCGCTCGTCCTGAAATGGCGCTCTTCCTGATGGCGCTCTTCCTGATGGATTCTCGTCCTGATAGCTCTCGTCCTGATAGCTTTTCGTCCTTGAATGGCGCCTCTCCTGGATGGCGCTCTTCCTGATCGGCCGCTCATTAATGATGGCGCTCTTCTGATGGCGCTCAATCCTGATGGCGCTCCTTCCTGATGGCGCTCAATCCTTGATGGCGCTCTTCCTGGAATGGCGCTCGTCCTGATGGCCGCTCTCCTGATGGCGGCTCTTCCTGATGGCGCTCTTCCTGATGGCTCTCTTCCTGATGGCGCTCTCTGATGGCTGCTCTTTCCTGATGGCGCTCTTCCTATGGCGCTCTTCCTAGATGGCTTTCTTCCTGATGGGCGCTTCGTCCTGATGGCGCTCTTCCTGGAAATGGCGGCTCTTCCTGATGGCTCTCGTCTGATAGCTCTCGTCCTGATAGCTCTCGTCCTGATGGGCGTCTTGGCTGATGGCTTCTTGCCTTGATGGCGCTCTTCCTGATGGCGTCATCTGATGGCGCTCTTCCTGAATGGCGCTTCTTCACTGAATGGCTCCCGTCCCTGGATTGCTTCTCGTCCTGATAGCTCTCAGTCCTGAAATGGCTCTTCTTCCTGATGGCGCATCTTCCTGAAATGGCTCTCCTTCATGATGCGCTCTTTTCTGAATGGGCCGCTCTCCTATGGCGCTTCTCCCCTGATGGCGCTCGTCCTGATGGGCCGCTCTTCCTGATGGCGCTCTTCGATGGCTCTCGTCCTGAATTAGCTTCTCGTCCTGATAGCCTCGTCCTGATGGCGCTCTTCCTGATGGCTCTTCTTCCTGAAATGGCGCTTTCCTGATGGCGCCTTCATCCCTGATGGGCCTCTTGCCTGATGGCGCTTCTTCCTGATGGCCTTCTCGTCCTGATAGCTGCTTCCGTCTGATTAGCCTTCTCGTCCTGAAAGGCTCTCGTCCTGAATGCTCTCTTTCCTGATGTCTTGCGTCCTGATAGCTCTCGTCCCTGAATAGCGTTCTTCGTCCTGATAGCTTCTTCTCCCTGATGGCGCTCTTCCTGATGGCCGCTCTTCCTGATGGTCTCTTCCTGGATCGCTTCTCCGCCTTGAAATAGCTCTTCGTCCTGAAATAGCTCTTCGTGCCTGATGGCTCTCTTTTCCTGATGGCTCTCTTCCTTGATGGCGCTCTGCCAGATGCTTCTCTTGCCTGATGCTCTAGGTCCCTAATTAGCTCTATTCCTGATGGCGCCTCGTGCCTGATGGCTCTCTTTTCCTGATGGCGCTCTTCCTGAATGGCGCTCCTCTGAATGGCGCTCTTTCCCTGATGGCGCTCGTCTGATGGCGCTCTTCCTGGATGGCGCTCTTTCCTGGATGGCTCTTCGTCCTGATAGCTCTCGTCCTGAATAGCTCTTTACTGATGGCGCCTCTTCCTGATGGCGCTCTTCTGATTGGCTCTTATTCCTGATGGCGCTCTTCCTGATGGCGCCTTACTGATGGCGCTCGTCCTGATGGCGCTCTTCCTGAATTGGCGCTCTTCCTGAATGGCTTTCTCGTCCTGATGGCGCTCTTCGATGGCGGCTTCGTCCTGATGGCGCTCTCCTGATGGTCTCGTCTAATGCTCTCTTCCCTGATGGCGCTTCGTTCCTGATGGCTCTGTCCGATGGCGCTTTCCTGAATGGGCTCTTCCTGAAATGGCGGCTATCCTGAGGCTTCGTCACTGAATTGGCGCTCTTCCTGATGAGCCGTCCTGATGGCTCTTCGTGCCGTGATGGCTCTCTTCCTGATGGCGCTGCGTCCCTTGGGATGGCTTTCTCGTCCTGATGGGCTCCTCGTCCTGATTGGCTCTCCGATGGCGCTCGTCCTGATGGGCGCTCGTCCCTGATGGCGCCCGTCCCTGATGGGCTCTTTCCTTGATGGCTCTGTCTGGGCGCCTTCCTGATGGCGCTCCTTTCTGATGGGCCTTCTCGTCCTAATACTCTCTTCCGATGGCGCTCTTTCTGATGGCGCGCTCGTCTGATGGCTCTCTTCCTGATGGCGCTTTCGTCCTGATGGCCCGCTCTTCCCTGATTGGCTCTGTCCTGATTGGGCGCCTCTTTCCTGATGGCTCTCGTCCTGAATGGCGCTCGTCCTGATTGGCCTCTCGTCTGATGGGCGCTTCTCCTGATGGCTCTCGTCCTGATGGCTCTTCTTCTGAATGGCGCCTCGTCCTGATGGCTTCTCGTCCTGATGGCGCTCGTCCCTGAAAATGGCTCTCTTCTGATGGGCGCTTTCGGTCCTGGATGGCCTCTTCCTGATGGGCGCTCCGTTCCTGATGGCTGCTCTTCCTGAAATGGCGCTCCTTCCCTGATGGCTCGTCCTGATGGCTTTCTCTTTACTGAATGTCTCCTTCCTGATGGCTCTCGTCCTGAATGCGCCATCCTGAAGGCTCTCGTTCCTGAATGGCCGCTCATCCTGATGCTCTCTTCCTGATGGCCTCTTCGTCCTGATGGCGCTCATCCTGATGGCTCTCTTCTCCTGATGGCGCTCGTCCCTGAAATTGCTCTTCTTTCCTGAATGCGCTCTTTCCTGATGGCTCTTCGTCCTGTGGGCTCTTTCCTGGATGGCCGTCTTCCTGATGGCTCTAGTCCTGAATGGCCTCATCCTGAAATGGCTTTCTCTTCCTGATGGCTCTTCTTCTGAATGGCTTCTCTTCTGATGGCTCTCCGTCCTATGGCGGCTCATCCTGATTGGCGCTCGTCTGATGGCTCTCCGTCCTGATGGCTCCTCCTTCCTGATTGCTCTCTCGTTCCTGATGGCCTCTCGTTCCTGAATGGCGCTCGTCCTGAATGGCGGCTCTTTCCTGGAATTGGCTCTCGTCCTGATTGCTCTCTTCCTGATGGCTTGCTCTTCTAGGCTCGCTCTTTCCTGATGCCTCTTTCGTTCCTGATGCGCTCGCCTGATGGCGCTCGTCCTGATTGGCTCTTCGTTTCCTGATTGGGCCTTCGTCTGAATTGGCTTCCTCTTTTCCTGATGGCGCTTTCATCCTGGATGGCGCTCGTTCCTGATTGGCTCTCGTCCTGATGGCTCTCTCCTGATGGCCTCCTCCGTCCTGATGGCTCTCGTCCTGATGGCGCTCGCCCTGATGGCGCTTCTCCTGATGGCGGCTCGTCTGATGGGCTTCTCTTCCTGATGGTCTCGTCCTGATGTTTCCTGTCCTGAATGGCCGCTCGTCCTGAATGGCTCTTCTTCCTGATGGGCTCTTTCCTGAAATGGCCACTCGTCATGAAGGCTCTCTTCTGATGGCTCCTTCCCTGATTGGCCTCTCTTCTGGGGAATTGGGGGGGGCCGCGCTCATTCCTTGAAATGGCGCTTCGTCTGATGGCTTCTCGTCCTGAAATGGCTCTCTTCCTGATGGCGCTCGTCCTGATGGGCTCCGTCCTGATGGCTCTCTCCTATGGCTCTCGTTCTGAATGGCCTCTCTTCCTGATCTTCTCTTCCTGATGGCTCTTCGTCCTGATGGCTCTCTTCCTGATGGCTCCTCTTCCTGAGGCCTCTCGTCTGATGGCGCTCATCCTGATGGCCTTCCTTCGTCTGAAGGCGTCCTCCTGATGGCTTCCCTTCCCCCGCCTGATGGCTCTCGTCCTGATTTGGCTCTCTTCCTGATGGGCTCATTCCTGAAAATTGGCGCTTTCGTCCTATGGCTCTCGTCCTGAATGGCCTCTCTTCCTGATGGCTCTCGTCCTGAGGCTCTCGTCCTGATGGCGCTCGTCTGAATGGCGGCTCTTTCCTGAAATGGCTCCTCGTCCTGAGGCTCTTCTTCCTGATGGCTCTCTTCCTGATGGCTCTTCTTCTGAATGGCTTCTCGTCCTGAATGGCGCTCGTCCTGATGGCGCTTCGTCCTGATGGCTTTCTCGTCCTGATGGCGCCCTCGTCCTGATGGCTTCTTCCTGAATGGGCGCTCAATCCTGATGGCGCTTTCTTTGATGGCTTCTCGTCCTGATGGCGCTCATCCTGAATGGCTCTTTCCGGGTTCCTGATTGGCTCTTTTCTTCCTTGATGGCTCTCGTCCTGAATGGCTCTCGTCCCTTGATGCTCTTTCCTGATGGCTTCTCTTCCTGATGGCTGCTTTTCTGGATG
>VHKM01000175.1:0-40000 GCA_007210695.1 Neogobius melanostomus
AGGCTTAAGCAGGGTTAATAAACAGAGTAGGACACTAAGAGGTAATAAACAGCAGTAGGTAGACAGGTAATAAACGAGTAGCCTAGAACAGGGTTAATAAACAGGTAGGCTAGACAGGTTAATAACAGAGTAGAGCTAAGCAGCTTTATTAAACAGAGTAGGCTAGACAGGTTAAATAACAGGAGCTAGGGCTAAGCGGTTAATTAAACAGAGTAGGCTAGACAGGTTAATAAACAGAGTAGGCTAAGCAGGTTAATAAACAGGTAGGCTAGAACAGGTTAATAAACGAGTAGCTAGACAGGTTAATTAAAACGGTAGGCTAGACAGGTTAATAAACAGAGTAGGCTAAGCAGTGTAATAAACAGAGTTTGGCTAGACAGTGTTAATAAACAGAGTAGGCTAAGCAGGTTAATAAACAGAGTAGGGCTAGAACAGTTTAATAAAGCAGAGTAGGTCTAAGAGGTTAATAAACAGAAAGTAGGTAGACAGGTTAATAAACAGCGAGTAGGCTAGCAGGTATATAAACAGAGTAGGCTAGCAGCGTAATAAACAGAGTAGGCGAAGCAGGTAATAAACAGAGTAGGCTAGACAGAGTTAATAACAGAGTAGGCTAGCGATTAATAAAACAGAGTAGGCTAGCAGGTTAATAACGGATTACGGCTTTAAGCAGGTTATTACACAGAGTGCTAGACAGGTTAAATAAACAGAGATAGGCTAAGCAGGTTATAAAAACGAGTTAGGCTAGACAGGTTATAAACGGTAGGCTCTTAGACAGGTTAATAAACAGAGTAGGCTAAGCAGGTTAATAAAACAGAGTAGGCTAGGACAGAGTTAATAAACAGAGTAGGCTAGACAGGTTAATAAACAGAGTAGGACTAAGTAGTGTAATAGACAGAGTAGGCTAGACAGGTTAATAAACAGAGTAGGCTACGACAAGGTTTATAACAGAGTGGCTAAGCAGGTTTAATAAACAGAGTAGCGCTAGACAGTGTTAATAAACATGAGTAGGCTAGACGGTTAATAAAACAGAGTAGGCTAGAAGTGTTAATAAACAGAGTAGGCTAGAGCGGTAATAAACAGAGTACGCTAAGCAGGTAATAAACAGAGTTAGGCTAAGCAGGGTTAATAACAGAGGAGGTTAGACAGGTTAATAAACAGAGTGGCTAAGCAGAGTTAAAACAGAGTAGGCTAGACGGTGAAATACAACAGAGTAGGACAGCAGCGTAAATATAAACAAGAGTAGGCTAGAAGGTTAATAAAACAGAGAGGCTAGACACGTTAAAAACAGAGTAGGCTTAGACAGGTTAATAAACAGAGTAGGCTAAGAGGTAATAAACAGAGTGGCTAGACAGGTTAATAAACAGAGTAGGCTAGCAGGTTATTAGCACAGAGTAGGCTAGACAGGTTATAAACAGAGTAGGCTAGACAGGTTAATAAACCAGAAGAGTAGGCTAGACGGGTTAATAAACCAGAGTAGGCTAGCAGTTAATAGACAGAGTAGGCTAGCAGGTAATAAACAGAGAGGCTAAGCAGGGTTAATAAACAGAGTAGTAGACAGGTTAATAAACAGAGTGGTAAGCAGGTTAATAGACAGAGCTAGGCTAGACAGGTGATAAAACAGAGTAGGCTAGGACAGGTTAAATAAGCAGAGTAGGCGTAGACAGGCTTTAATAAACAGACAGTAAGGCTAAGCCAGGTTAATAAACAAGTAGGCTAACGCAGTGTTAATAAACAGAGTGGGAGACAGGTAATAAACAGAGTAGGCTAGACAGTTTAATAAACATAGTAGGATAAAACAGGCTTAATTTAAACAGAGTAGGCTAAGCAGTGTTAATAAACAGATAGGCTAAGGCAGGTTATAACAGAGTAGGCTAGACAGGTTAATAACAGCAGTAGCTAAACAGGTTAATAAACAGAAGTAGGCTAAGCAGGTTAATAAACAGAGTAGGCTAGAACAGGATTAACTTAAACAGAGTAGCCTGACAGGTTAAAAACAGAGTAGGCTAAACAGGTTAATAAACAGAGTAGGCTAAGCGGTTAATAAAATAGTAGGCTAGACAGGTTAATAAACAAGTAGGCTAAAACAGGTTAATAAACAGTAGGCTAGACAGTGTTAATTAACAACGGAGTGGCTAAGAGGTTATAAACAGAGTATAGGCTAGACAGGTTCATAAACAGAGATAGGCATAGGACAGGTTATAAACAGAGTAGCTAAGCCAGTAATAAACAGAGTAGGCTAAGCAGTTAATAAAGAGTAATAGGCATAAGCAGGTTAAATAAACAGAGTAGCGCTAGACAGTGTTAATAAACAGAGTAAGTGCTAGGACAGGTAATAAACGAGTAGCGGCTAATGCAGGTTAATAAAACAGATAGGCTAAGCAGGTTAATAAGCAGAGTAGGCTAAGCGTTGTTAATACAGAGTAGGCTAGACAGGTTAATAAACAGAGTAGGCTGAGCAGGTTAATAACAGAGTAGGCAAATAAGCAGGTTAATAAACAGAAGATGGCTAGACAGGTTAATAACCAAGTAGCTTAGACAGGTTAATAAACAGAGAGGCTAAGCAGGGTTAATAACAAGAGTAGGCTAAGCAGGTTTAAATAAATAGAGTAGGCTAGACAGGTGTATAAACAGAGGGCAAGCAGAGTTAATAAACAGAGTAGGCAGACAGAGGTTTAAAACGAGTAGGCTGGACAGTCAGTTAATAAATAAGAGCTAGGCCTAGACGGTTAATAAACAGAGTAGGCTAAGCAGGTTAAAAACAGAGTAGGTAGACAGGTTAATCAAAATAGAGTAGGCTAGACAGGTTACATAAACAGAGTAGGCTAAGCAGGTTATAAACAGGTAGGTAGACAGGTTAAAAATAGAGTAGGTAGACAGGTTATAAAGGGAAGTAGGCTAAGCAGGTTAATAAACAGAGTAGGCTGACACGTTAATTTTAACAGAGTAGGCTGAGGCAGGTTAATAAAACAGAGTAGGGCTAGAACAGGTTAATAAACAGTGGCTAAGCAGGTTATAAACGAAGTAGGCTAAACAGGTTAAAACAGAAGTAGGCTAGACAGGTTATAAATAGAGTAGTAGACAGGTTAATAAACGGAAGAGTAAGTTGGCTAAGCAGAGTTAATAAACAGAGTAGGCTAGACACGTTTTAATAAACGGTACGCTGAGCAGGTTAAATAAACAGAGTAGGCTAGCAGGTTAATAACAGATTAGGCTAGCAGGTTAATACAGAGTAGGCTAACAGGTTAATAAAACAGATAGGTTAACAGGTTATAACAGAGTAGCTAGACAGGTTAATAAACAGAGTAGGCCTAAGCAGGTTAATACCAGAGTAGGTAGACAGAGTAATAAACAGGTAGTCTAGCAAGTGGTTCATAAAACAGCAGTAGGCTCAGACAAGGTTAAAAACAGAGTAGGCTAGACGAGATTAATAAACGAGAGTAGGGCTGAGAGGTATAACAAGGTAGGCTAGCAGCGTTAATAAAACAGATTAGGCTAGACAGTTACTAAACAAAGTAGCTAAGCAGAATTAATAAACAGAGTAGGCTAGACAGGTTAATAAACAGAGTAGGCTAGACAGGTTAATAAACAGAGTTAGGCTAGACAGGTTAATAAAACAGAGCTAGGCTAGGAACGGTTAATAACCGAGTAGGCTAAGCAGTGTTAATAAACAGAGAGTAGCTAGGACAGGTTATAGAACAGAGTAGGGCTAGACAGGTTAATAAAACAGAGTAGGCTAAGCCGCGTTAATAAAACAGAGAGGGCTTAAAAGCAGGTTAATACAACAGAGTAGGTAGACAGGTTGAATTAAACAGAGTAGGCTAAGCAGGTTAATAAACGAGTAGGCTAAGCGGTTAATAAAACAGAGTAGAGCTAGACCGGTTAATAAAGAGCTAGGCTAAGCAGCGTAATAAACAGAGTAGCTGACAGTGTTTAATAAACAGACTAGGCTAAGCAGCGGTTAAAAACAGAGTAGGCTAGAACAGGTTAATAAACAGAGTAGGCTAGACAGGTTAATAAACAGAGTAGGCTAAGCATTGAATAAACAGCAGATAGGCTAGACAGCGTTAATAAACAGAGTAGGCTGGACAGGTAATAAAACAGAGTAGGGCTAAGTATGGTTAATACGAGTAGGCTAGGACAGGTTAATAAACAAGTAGGCTAGACAGGTTAAAACAGAGTAGGCTAAGAGGTTAATATCGTAAACAGAGTAGGCTGGACAGGTTAATATAAACAGAGTAGGGCTAGACAGCAGTTATAAACAGATAGCTAAGCAGGTTAATAACAGAGATAGGCTAGACAGCGTTAATAAACAGATAGGCTAGCAGGTTAAATAAACAGAGTAGGCTAGACAGGTTAATAAACATATAGGCTCAGACAGGTTATCATAACAGAGTAGGCTAGACAGGTTAATAAACAGAAGTAGGGCTAAGAGGTTAAGATAACAGAGTAGGCTAGACAGGTTAACTAAACAGAGTAGGCTAAGCGGTGTTAATAAAAACCAGAGTAGGCTAAGCAGGTTTAACAGAGTAGGCTAGGACAGGTTAATAAACAGAGTAGGCTAGGACAGGTTAATAACAGAGTAGCCTAAGCAGGTTAATAACAGAGTAGGTAGAACAGGTTATAAACAGAGTGGTAGACAGTGTTAATAAACAGAGTAGGCTAAGCAGGTTAATAAACAGAGTCAGGCTAGACAGGTTAATAAACAGAGTAGGCTAGACAGTTAATAACAGAGTAGGCTTTAGCATGTTAAAAGCCAGGTAGGCTAGACAGGTTAATAAACAGAGTAGGCTAAGCAGTCGTTAATTAGACAGAGTACGGCTAAGGGAAGGTTAATATAAACAGAGATAGGCTAGAGAGGTTAATAAACAGAGTAGGTAAGCAGTGTTAATCAGACAGAGTAGGCTAGAAGGTTAATAACAGAGTAGGCCTAAGCAGGTTAAATAAACAGAGTTAGGCTAGACGGTTAATAAACAGAGTTAGGTAAGCAGGTTAATAGACAGAGTAGCTAGAAGGTTAATAACACAGGTAGGCTAGACAGGTTATAAACAGAGTAGGCTAAGCGGTTAATAAACAGAGAGGCTATCAGGATTAATAACAGGAGTAGGCTAGACCGGTTAATAAAAGGTAGTAGGCAGACAGTGTTATAAACATAGTAGGCTAAACAGGTTAATAAACAGAGTAGGTAAGCAGGAATAAACATAGCTAGGTAGACAGGTTAATAAAAGATAGGCTAAACAGCGTTAAAAACAGATAGGCTAAGCAGTATAAACAGAGTAGGTAGACAGGTTAATAAACAGAGTAGGCTAAACAGAGTAATAAACAGAGTAGGCTAGACAGAGAATAAAACAGGTAGGCTAGGACCAGGTTTAATAAACAGAAGCGCTAGCTTAAGCAGGTTAATAACAGAGTAGGCTAAGGCAGGTAATAAACAGAGGTAGGCTAGATCAGGTTAATAAACACGAGTAGGCTAAGCAGGTAAATAAACCAGGATAGGCTAACAGGTTAATAAACAGCAGTAGCTAAGACAGTATAACAGGTAGCGCTAGGACAGAGTTAATAACAGGTTAGGGTAAGCAGGGTTAATAACAAGTAGGCTAGACAGAGTAAAACAAGTAGGCTAAGCAGGTTAATAAACAGAGTAGTAGACAGCGTTAATTAAACAGAGTAGGTAGACAGGTTAATAAACAGAGAGTAGGCTAAGGCAGGTCTTAAAACAGATGTTGGCTAAGCAGGTTAATAAACCAGAGTAGGGCTAGAAGCGTTAAATAACAGAGATAGCTAAGGCAGGTTAATAACAGAGTAGGTAGACAGGTTAATAAAACAGAGTAGGCTAGACGGTTAATAAACAGAGCTAGGCTAAGCAGGTAAATAAACAGAGTAGGCTAAGCAGGTTAATAAACAGAGTAGGGCTAAGCAGGTTAATAAACAGAGTAGGCTAGACAGGTTTAATAACAGAGTAGGCTAGAAGGTAATAAACGAGTGGCTAAGCAGGTTAATAAACAGAGCTAGGAAGACAGGTTAATAAACAGAGTAGGAACGCAGGTTAATAGACAGAGTAGATAGACAGCGTGTATTAACCAAGGTAGGCTAGACAGGTTAATAAACAGATAGGCAGACTCAGTAATAAACAGAGTAGGCTAGCAGGTGTAATAGCAGAGTAGGCTAGACCAGGTTAAATAAACAGAGTAGGGCTAAGCAGCGTTACATAAACAGAGTAGGCTAGACAGGTTAATAAACAGAGTAGGCTAAGGCAGGTTAATAGACAGAGTAGGCTAGACAGGTTAATAAAACAGAGTAGGCTAGACAGGTTAAAAACAGAGTAGGCTAGAAGTTAATAAACAGAGTAGGCTAAGCAGGTTAATAAACAGAGTAGGCTAAGCAGGTAATAACAGAAGTAGGCTAGACAGGTTTGAATAAACAGAGTGGCTAGACAGGTTAATAAACATAGATAGGCTAAAACAGGTAATAAAAGAGTGGCTAAGCAGCGTTATAAAACATAGTAGGGCTGGACAGTTAATAAAACAGAGTAGGTAAACAGGTTAATAAACAAGTAGGCTAAGCAGGTTATAACAGAGTAGGCTAGGACAGGTTACATAAAACAGATGCTAGACAGTCGTTAATAAAACAGGAGGCTAACAGGTTAATAAACAGAGTAGCTAAGCAGGTTAATAAAATAGTAGGCTAGGACGGTTAATTAAACAGAGTAGGGCTAAACAGGTTAATTCAAACAGAGAGGCTAAGCAGGTTAATAAACAGAGTAGGCTAGACAGGTTAATAACAGAGAGGCTAGACAGGTTAATAAACGAAGTAGGCTAAGCAGGTTAATAAACAGAGTAGGCTAAGCAGGTTAATAAACGAGTAGGCTAGGCAGGTTAATAAACGAGTAGGCTGACAGGATTAATAAACAGAGTAGGGCGAGGCAGGTTAAATAAACAGAGTCGGCGTGCTCAGGTTATAAACAGAGTAGGTAGACAGGTATAAACAGAGTAGGCTAGACAGGTTAATAAACAGAGTAGGCATAAACAGGTTAATAACAGGAGTAGGCTAGACAGTCTGGTTAAATTAAACAGAGTAGGCTTAGAACAGGTTATAAATAGAGTAGGCTAGACCAGGTTAATAACCAGGAGTAGGCTAAGCAGACGTTTAATAAAACAGACGTAGGCTAAGCAGGCGGTTCATAAACAGAGTAGAGCTTAGACAGGTAAAAAAACAGAGCTAGGGCTGAGGCAGGTTAATAAACAGCAGTAGCTAGAGGTTAATAAACGAGTAGGCTAAGCAGGTTAATAAACAGAAGTCTAGACAGGTTAATAAAACAGAGTGGCCTAGACAGGTTAATAAATGAGTTTAGGCTAGGACAGGTTATAATAAAACGAGTAGGGCTAAGCACGGTTAATAAACAGATAGGCTAGACAGGTAATAAACAGAGTAGGCTAGACAGCGTTAATAAACAGAGTAGGTAGACAGGTAATAAACAGAGTAGGCAAGCAGGTTAATACACAGAGTAGGCCTAGGGACAGGTTAATAAACAATGTAGGCTAAGGCAGTGTTAATAAACAGAGTAGGCTAGACAGGTGGGTAAAAACAGAGTAGGCTAGAACAAGTAGTTAATAAACAGATAGGTGAGCAGGTTAATTAACAAGGGGAAGTGGGGGGGGGCTAAGCAGCGTTATTAAACAGAGTAGGGCTAGAGGTTAATAAACAACGTAGGCTAAGCAGGTTAAAAACAGAGTAGGCTTAGGACAGTTAATAACAGAGTAGGCTAGACAGGTTAATAACAGAGTAGGCTAAGCAGGTTAATAAACCAGAGTAGGCTAGACCAGTTAATAAACAGAGTAGGCTTAAGCAGGTTCATTAAACAAGTAAGGCTAGGGGTTAATTAACAGAAGTGAGGCTAGCAGGTTAATAACGGCAGTAGGCTAAGCAGATGTTAATAAATCAGAGTAGGAGACAGGGTTAATAAACGAGCTGGCTAAACAGGTTAATAACAGAGTAGGCTAACAAGGTTAATAAACAAGTAGGCTAAGCAGGTTAATACAAACCAGAGTAGGCTAGACAGGTTAATAAACAGATAGGCTAAGCAGGTTAATACACAGAGTAGGCTAGACAGAGTTATAAACAGATGTAGGCTAAGCGGTAATAAACGAGGCTAAGCAGGTAATAAAGCAGAGTAGGCTAGACACGGTTAATATAAACAGAGTAGGCTGACATTTTAATAACAGAGTAGGCTGACAGCTCTCACCAACAGAGTAGGCTGAGCAGGTAATAACAGAGTAGGCTAAGCAGGTTATAAAACAGAGTTAGGCTGACAGGTTAATAACAAAGGTAGGGCTAAGCAGAGTTATAAACAGAGTAGGCTAGACAGCCGTTAATAAACGAGTAGGCTAGACAGCAGTTAATAAACAGAGTAGGCTAGACAGGTTATTAACAGGTAGGCTAGACAGGTTAATAAACAGAGTAGGCTAAGAGGTAATAAACAGAGTAGGCTAAGACAGGTTAATAAACAGAGTAGGCTGACAGGATTAATTAAGACAAGAGTAGGGTGACAGGTTAATTAAAAACGAGTAGGCTAAGCAGTAAAACAGAAGTGGCTAAGCAGGTTAATAAACAGAGTAGGCTAGACAGGTTAAAACAGAGTAGGCTAGACAGTTATAACAGAGTAGGCTAGACATGGTTAATAAACAGAGTAGGCTAAGAGTTTGAATAACAGCAGTAGGCCTGAGGCGGTTTAATAAAGAGTAGGCCTAAACAGGTTTAATAACAGATAGGCTAAGCAGGTTAATAAACAGAGCTGGCTAAAGCAGGTTAATAAACAGAGTAGGCTAGACAGGTTAATAAACAGAGTAGGCTAAGCAGGTTATAAACAGAGTAGGCTAGACAGGTTAATAAACAGAGTAGGCTAAGCAGGTAATAAACGAGTAGGCTAGGACAGGTTAAATAAACAAGTAGGCTAGACAGGTAATAAACAAGTAGGCTAGACAGTAATATAAACAGAGTAGGCTGAGCAGGTAATAAACAGAGTAGGCTAGGACAGGTTAAACCAAGTAGGCTAGAATGTTATAAAAGAGTAGGCTAGACAGGTTAAGATAAACGAGTAGGCTAAGCAGTTAATAAACAGAGTAAGAGTAGCTAGGACATGTTAAATAAACAGAGTAGGTAGACAGGTTAATAAACAGAGTAGGTAGACAGGGTTACATAAACAGAGTAGGCTGAAGCAGGTATTAAACAGAGTAGGTCAGACAGGTTAATAAAACGTAGGATAAGCAGGTTTAATAAACAGAGTAGGCTAGACAGGTTAATAAACAGAGTAGAGCTAGACAGGTTAATAAATAGCAGTAGGCTAGACAGGTTAATAAACGGGTGGCTAAAGCAGGTTAATAAAACAGAGTCAGGTAGACAGAGTTAATAAACAGAGTAGGCTAGACAGGTTAATAAACAGAGTTAGGCTGGACAGGTTAATAAACAGAGTAGGCTAGCAGGTTAAATAACACAGTAGTAGGTCTAGACAGCGTTAATACACAGAGTAGGCTAAGCGGTTAATAAAAAGAGTAGGCTAGACAGGTTAATAAACAGAGTAGGCATAGACAGATTATAACAGAGTAGCTGAGCAGGTTAAATAAACAGAGTAGGCTAAGCAGGTTAATAAACAGAGTAGGCTAGACAGGTTAAAAACAAAAGTAGGCTAAGCAGGGCTTAATAAACAGCAGTACTAGACAGGTAATAAACAGGTTTAGGCTAGACAGGTTAATAACAGAGTAGGCTAAGCAGGTTAATACAGAGTTAGGCTAGACGAGGTTAATAAACAGAGTAAGGCTAAGCAGGTTATAACAGAGTAGGCTAAGCAGGTTAATAAACAGAAGTAGGCTCAAGCAGCCGTATAAAACGAGTGGCTAAGACAGAGTTATAAACAGAGTAGGCTAACAGGTTAAAAACAGATAAGGCTTAGCAGTTAAATAAACAGAGTAGGCTAGACGGTTAATAAACAGATAGGCTAAGCAGGTTAATACCAGAGTAGGCTAGACAGGTTAAATCTTAAACAGAGTAGGCAAGCAGGGTTAATACACAGAGTAGGCTAGACAGGTTATAAACAGAGTAGGCTAAGCAGGTTAATAAAGGAGAGGTAAAGCAGGCTTAATAAACAGGAGTAGGCTAGACAGGTTATAAACAGATAGGGCTAGACAGGTTAATAAAACAGAGTAGGCTGACAGGTATAACAGAAGTAGGCTGACAGAGTTATCAACAGAGTAGCTAAGCAAGCGTTAATAACAGAGTAGGATCTAGACAGGTTAATAAACAAAAGTAGGCCTAAGCATGTTAATAAACAGATAGGGCTGACAGGTTAATAAAGCAGAGTAGGCTAACAGGTTAATAACAGAGAGGCTAGGACAGGTTAATAAACAGAGTAGGCTAGACAGGTTAATAAACAGAGTAGCCTAAGGCAGTTAATAAAAAGAGTAGGCTAGCAGGTTAATAACAGTAGTAGCTAGAACAGCGTTAATAAACAGAGTAGGCTAGACAGAGTTAATAAACAGAGTAGGCTAAGCAGGTTAATAAACAGAGTAGCTAAGCAGTTAAATAAACAGGAGTAGGCTAGACAGGTTAATAAACAGAGTAGCTAGGCAGGTTTAATAAACAGAGTAGGTAGACAGGTTATAAAAAAGTGGTAAGCAGGTTAATAAACAGAGATAGGCTGAGCAGCTCCACAGCATCCGGGCATCAGTCCTACAGGTCAGTGATTACAGCACTGAAGCGCATCATCAGCGCTATAGACGAGCGCCAAGCAGGACGAGAGCCATCAGGACGAGCGTATTAGGACGAGCGCCGATCAGGCGGCCCATCAGGACGAGAGCCATCGCGAGGCTCAGGACGGAGCGCCATTCAGACGAGGCGCCAGCCAGGCGAGAGCCATCAGGACGAGCCGCTATCAGGCATGGCGCCATCAGGAAAGACGCCATCAGAGAGCGCCAGGCAGGACTTTAGCGCTATTAGGACGAGCGCATCAGGACGAGAGCCTCAGGACGAGCGCTTTGGACGAGCGCATCAGACGAGCGCCATCAGACGAGAGCATCAGACGAGCGCCATCAGGGACGAGCGCCCATCAGACGAGAGCCATCAGGACGAAGCATCAGGACAAGAGCGCCATCAGGGAAGAAGCGCCATCAGGAGCGAAGCGCCATCAGCGACGAGAGCCCATCAGGACGAGAGCTATCAGGATGAGCGCCATCAGGAGAGAGCCATCAGAAGGCGCCAGCGGACAGAAGGAGCTATCAGGATGAGCGCCATCAGGACGGAGAGCTATCAGGGACCCATCAGACGGCGCCATCAGGACGAGAGCTATCAGGATGAGCGCCAATCAGGAAGAGAGCCATCAGGAAGAGCGCCATCAGGACGAGATTGCCATCAGGAACGAGCGCCATCAGGACGAGCGCCATCAGGACAGAGCCTCAGGACGAGAGCGCATCAGGAAGAGCGCCATCAGGAAGAGCCCATCAGGACGAGCGCCATCAGGACGAGCGCCGATCAGGACGAAGCTATTCAGGATGAGCGCCACAGAAGAAGAGCGCCATCAGGAGAGCGCCATCAGGTAAGCAGCGGCTATCAGGACGCAGCGCCATCAGGACGAGAGCCATCAGGACTGAGAGCTATTAGGACGGCGCCATAAGGGACAGAGAGCCATCAGGAAGAGCGCCATACAGGCGGCGCCATCAGAAGAGCGCCACAGGGCAAGAGCGCATCAGGAGAGCGCCTCAGGAAAGACGCATCAGGACGAGCGCCAGGGACGAGAGCCATCAGGACGAAGCTATTGGACGAGAGCCATTCAGGACGAGGAGCTATCAGGACGAGCGCCATCGGAAGAGCGCCCGAAGAGCGCCATCAGGACGAGCGCCATCAGGAAGAGCGCCTCAGGACGAGCTATCAGACGAGAGCTATCAGAAGGCGCCTCAGGACGAGATCTCAGGAGAGCGGCATCAGACGAGAGCCATTCAGGACGAGAGCTATCAGGTAAGAGCGCCATCAGGAAGAGCGCCATCAGGACGAGAGTGATTAGGACGAGAGCCATTCAGACGAAGAGCTATCAGACGGGCCCATCAGGAGAGCGCCATAGACGCGCGCCATCAGGACGAGAGCTCATCAGACGAGCGCATTCAGGAAGAGGCGCCATCAGGCTAAGAGCGCCTCAGGACGAGAGCTATCAGGACGAGAGCATCAGGACGAGAGCCTCAGAAGAGCGCCATCGGACGAGAGCTATTAGGACGAGCGCCATGCAGGAACGAGAGCTATCAGGAACGAGCGCATCAGGACGGAGCGCCATCGCGAAGCGCGCCATACAGGACGAGCGCCATCAGGAAGAGACCATTTCAGGACGAGCGCCATCAGGAGGCGCCATCAGTACGGCGCCAGCAAGGACGAGCGCACATCAGGACGAGAGCTATCAGGAAGAGCGCCATCAAGGACGAGCGCCATCAGGAAGAGCGCCATCAGACGAGCGCCATTCAGACGAGCGCCATCAGGACGAGCGGCCAGCAGGTACGAGCGCATCAGGACGAGCTGCCATTCAGGACAGAGCCATCAGGACGAGCGCCATCAGGACGAGAGGCCAGTCAGGAACGGAGCGCCATCAGGAAGAGAGCCATCAGGACGAGCGCCATCAGGAAGAGAGCCATAGGAAGAGCGCCATCAGGACGAGCGCATCAGGACGAGAGCATCGGAAGAGCGCCATCAGACGAGAGCCACTTCAGGACGAGGAGCATCAGGATGAGCGCCATCAGGGCGAGAGCCTCAGGAACGAGGCATCAGAAGAGCGCCATCAGCGCAAGAGCGCCATCAGGACACGAGCGCCATCAGGAGAGAGCCATCAAGACGAGCCCCATCAGGAAGGAGCCATCAGGAAGAGCGCCATCAGAAGAGAGCCATCAGGACGAGCGGCCATTCAGGAAGGAGCATCAGGACGAGACCATCAGGAGAGCCCATCAGAAGAAGCCATCTGGAAGAGCGCCATCAGGACGAGCGCCATCAGAACGAGGCCATCAGGACTAGCGCGCATCAGGACGAGAGCTATCAGACGAGAGCTATCAGAGAGCCATCAGGGTAGAAGCGCCCATCAGGACGAGCGCCTGCAGGAAAGCGCCATCAAGGACGAGCGCCATCAGGACGAGAGCCATCAGGAAGAGCGCCATCAGGACCGAGAGCCATCAGGACGAGAAGCCATCAGGGGATGAAGCGGCCATTCAGACGAGCGCATCAGGAAGAGAGCCAATCAGGACGTGCCCTCAGGAAGCAGCGCCATCAGGACGAGCGCATCAGACGAGGCGCTCGGACGAGAGCCATCAGGACGAGAGCTATCAGGAAGGAGCTTTACTCAGGACGAGAGCCATCAGACGAGCGCCGATCAGGAAGGAGCTATCAGGACGAGCGCCTCAGGAAGAGCGCCATCAGACGAGAAGCCATCGAAGAGCACGCCATCAGGACGAGCGCATCAGGAAGAGCGCATCAGGAAGAGCGCTATCAGGACGAGAGCATCAGGACGAGAGCATCAGGAAGAGAGCTTCAGGACGACGAGCTATCAGGACGAGAGCCATTCAGGAAAGGGCACCATCAGGACGAGCGCCATCAGGAAGAGCGCCATCAAGGAAGAGGCCACTCAGAACGAGACGCCATCAGACGAGAGCCATCAGGACGAGAGCCTCAGGAAGAGCGCCTCAGGACGAAGAGCTTCAGGAGAGACCATCAGACGAGAGCTATCAGGAAGACGCGCCATCAGGACGAGAGCGTATCAGGCAGAGAGCCTGCAGGACGAGAGCTTCAGAAAGGAGCGCATCAGGACGAGAGCTATCAGGAAGAGGCCTCAGACGAGAGCCATCAGGAAAGAGCGCCATCAGGCGAGCGCATCAGGAAAGAGAAGCTTCAGGCGGAGCCTCAGGACGCAGAAGCCATCAGGAGAGCGCATCAGGACTGGACGCCATCAGGAAGAGCGCCATCAGAAGAGGCCATCAGGCTGAGAGCCATCAGGACGAGAGCTATCAGGAGAGAGCCATCAGGGAAGGCGCCATTCAGCGAGGCCATCAGAAAGACGCCCCAATCAGGAAGAGAGCCATCAGGCGAGAAGCCATCAGGACAGCGCCATCAGGAGAGAGCCATCAGGAGAGCGCCATCAGAGAGCGCCATCAGGCGGAGCGCCCATCAGGACGGAGAGCCATCATGAATGGAAGCATTCAGGAATAAGAGCGCATCAGGGGAAGAGCGGCCATCAGACGAGCGCCGATCAGGACGAGAGCCAATCGGAAGAGAGCCATCAGAGAGAGCGCATCAGGACGAGCGCCATCGGAGAGCGCATCAGGACAGAGCGCCATCAGACGAGAGCTATCAGAAGAGCCATCAGACGAGCCGCCATCAGGACGAAGCGCCATCAGACGAGGAGCCATCTGAAGAGAGCCATCAGGAAGAGCGCCATCAGGCACGAGCGCCTCAGGAAGAGCGCATCAGGAAGAGCGCCCATCAGGACGGAGCCATAGGACGAGAGCTATCAGGAAGAGACCATTCAGCCCCCCGGACGAGAGCCATCAGGAAGAGCGCCATCAGGTTCGAGCGCCGATCGAGACGAGCGCTCCATCAGGAAGAGCGCATCGGGGACGAGAGCCGCCATCAGAGAGCGCCATCAGAAGAGACCATTTCAGGAAGAGCGCCATCTAGGACGCAGAGCCAATCAGGAGAGCAGCCATCGGGAAGTAGCGCCATCAGAAACGAGCCCATTCAGGAGAGTAGCCATCAGGAAGACGCCATCAGGACGAGAGCCGATTTCATGGAAGAGGAAGGCCATCAGGAAAGAGCGCCATCGACGAGAGCCTATCAGGGAAGTGCGTCATCAGGACGGAGCCGGCCATCAGAGAGCGCCATCAGGGAGCGAGAGTCCATCAGGCGAGCGCCCATCAGGAGGACGAGCGCCATCAGGAAGAGCGCCATCAGGAAGAGAGCCATCAGGACGAGCGCCATCAGGAGAGAGCCATCAGGGACCGAGCGCCATCAGGGAAGAGAGCCATCAGGACGAGAGCCATCAGGAAGAGCGCATCAGGACGAGAGCCTCAGGAAGAGCGCCATCAGGACGAGCAGCCATAGGACGAGCACCACAGGACGAGAGCCATCAGGAGAGAGTCCATCAGGACGAGCGCCTCAGCGAAGAAGCCAATCAGGACGAGCGCCATCAGGAAGAGAGCCATCAGGACGAAGCGCCTCAGGACGAGAAGCCATCAGGAACGAGCGCGCATCAGGAAGAGAGCCATCAGGACGAGCGCCGATCAGGAAGAAGCCTCAGGACGAGGCGCCATAGGAAGAGCGTCATCAGGACGAGCGCCATCAGGAAGAGGCCGATCAGGAAGAGCGCCATCAGAAGAGCCATCCAGGAACGAGCGGCTCAGGACCGAGAGCCATCAGGAGAGCGCCATCAGGAAGAGCGCCATCAGGAAGAGAGCCATCAGGACGAGCGCCATCAGGAAGAGAGCCATCAGCGCGAGCGCCATCAGGAAGAGAGCCATCAGGAAGAAGCGCATCAGGAAAGAGCGCCATCAGGAAGAGCGCCATCAGGACGACGCTCATCAGGACGAGAGCCCCATCAGGACGAGAGGCCATCAGGAACGAGCGGCCCATCAGGAAGAGCGCCATCAGGAAGAGAGCCTCAGGACGAGCGCATCAGGAAGAGCGCCATCAGGAAGAGAGCCATCAGGACGCAGCGCCATCAGGAAAGAGCCATCAGAGAGCGCCATCCCAAAAGGAAGAGCGCCATCAGGAAAGAGCGCCATCAGGAAGAGCGCCATTCAGGACGAGGCGCCATCAGGGACGAGAGCCATCAGGAAAGAAGAGCCATCAAGGAACGAAGCGCCATCAGGAAGAGCGCCATCAGAAGAAGCGCCATCAGGAAGAGCGCCATCATGGATGAGCGGCCATAGGAAAGAGCGCCATCAGAAGAGAGCCCATCAGGAAAGAGAGCCATCAGGAAGAGCGCCATCAGAAGAGCGGCCATTCAGGACGAGCGCCATCAGGAGAGAGCTATTAGGGACGAGAGCCATCAGGACGAGCGCCAATCAGGAAGAGCGCCATCAGGAAGAGAGCATCAGGGAGTCGCCATCAGGAAGAGCGCATCAGGAAGAGCGCCATCAGGAAGAGCGGCCATCAAAGGAAAAGAGCTATCAGGAAGAGCGCCATCAGGAAGAGCGCCATCAGGAAGAGAGCTCAAGGAAGACGCGCCATCCAGGAAGAGAGCTATAGGCCACGAGAGCCATCAGGAAGAGCGCCAGCGGAAGAGCGCCATCAGGGCGGGCGCCATCAGGACGAGAGCCATCAGGAGAAGCGCCATTCAGGAAGAGCGCCATCAGGAAGAGCGCCTCAGGAAGAGCGCCAGCAGGAAGAGAGCATCAGGACGAGAGCCATCAGGAAGAGCGCCAGCAGGAAGAGAGCCATCGGACGAGCGCCATCCAGGAAGAGAGCTATTAGGACGAGAGCTATTAGGACGAGAGCCATCAGGAAGAGCGCCATCAGGAAAGAGCGCCATCAGGAGGGCGCCATCAGGACGAGAGCCCATCAGGAAGAGCGCCATGCAGAAGAGCGCATCGGATCGGGCGTCCATCTAGGCGAGAGCCATCAGGAAGAGCGCCATCAGGAAGAGCGCCATCAGGAAGAAGCGCCATCAGGAAGGCGCCAGCAGGAGAGAGCCATCAGGACGAGAGGCCATCAGGAGAGCGCCAGCAGGAAGAGCGCCATCAGGTAAGAGCGCCAGCAGGAAGAGAGCCATCAGGAAGAGCGCCATCAGGAAGAGCGCCATCAGCGAAGAGCGCCATCGGAAGAGCGCCAATCAGGAAGAGCGCCATCAGGAAGAGAGGCTATTAGGACGAGCGCCATCAGGAAGAGCGCCATCGGAGGATAGACGAGGCTATCAGGAAGAGCGCCATCAGGAAGGCGCCATCAGGAGAGCGCATCAGGAAGAGCGCCCTCAGGAAAGAGAGGCTTCAGGAAAGAGCGCATCAGGAAGAGAGCCATGCAGGAAGAGAGCCATCAGAAGAAGCCATCAGGACGAGAGGCCATCAGGCGAGCGCCATCAAGGAAGAGAGCTATTAGGAACGAGAGCCATCAGGAAGAGCGCATCAGGAAGAGCACCATCAGAAGAGCGCCATTCTAAAGGAATGAGCGCCATCAGGAAGAGAGCTATTAGACGAGAGCATCAGGAGAGCGCCCATCAGGAAGAGGCCATCAGGAGAGAGCTATTGGACGAGAGCCATCAGGACGAGGCGCATCAGGAAGAGAGCTATTAGGACGAGAGCCATCAGGGAAGAGAGCCATCTGGAAGAGCGGCCATCAGAGAGCGCCATCAGGAAGAGCGCCATCAGGCAGAGCGCCATCAGGAAGAAGCGCCTCAGGAAGAGCGCCTCAGAAGAGAAGCTATTAGGACGAGAGCCATCAGGACGAGCGCCATAGGAAGAGAGCTATTAGGACGAGCCATCAGGAAGAGCGCATCAGGAAGCAGCGGCCATCAGGAAGAGCGCCATCAGGAAGAAGCGCCATCAGGAGAGAGTATTAGACGAGAGCCATCAGGAAGGCGCCATCAGGAGAGCGCCATCAGGAGAGCCGCCAATCAGGAAGAGAGCTATTAGGGACGAGAGCATCAGGAAGAGCGCCATCAGGAAGAGAGCTATTAGGACGAGAGCCATCAGGAAGCGCCATCAGGAAGAAGCGCCATTCAAGAGATGAGCCACAGGAAGAGGCCATGCAGGAAGGAGCCATCAGGAGAGAGCTCCATCAGGAAGGAGAGCCATCAGGAAGAGCGCCATCAGGAAGAGGAGCCATCAGAAGAGAGCCATCAGGAAAGAGCGCCATCAGGAGAGAGCATCAGGACCGAGCGCCATCAGGAAGAGAGCCATCAGGACGAGCGCCATCATGAGGACGAGAGTCTATCAGGACGAGCGCTATCAGGACGTAAGCTATAGGAAGAGCGCGCATCAGGAAGAAGCCATCAGGGAAGACAGAGCCATCAGGACGAGAGCCATTCAGGAGAGCGCTATCAGGACGAGAGCTATCAGGAAGAGCGCCATCAGGAAGAGAGCCATCAGGAAAAGAGAGCCATCAGGAAGAGCGCCATCAGGAAGAGAGCCATCAGGACGAGCGCCATCAGCGAAGAGAGCCATCAGGAAGAGAGCCATCTAGGAAGAGAGCCATCAGGACGAGCCGCCACAAGGAAGAGAAGCCCATCAGAACGAGAAGCTTCAAGGCACGAGAGCCATCAAGGAAGAGAGCCATCAGGACGAGCCCATCAGGAGAGAGCCATCAGGACGACGCGCATCAAAGGAAGAGAGCCATCAGGAAGAGAGCCATCAGGACGAAGAGCTATCAGGACGAGAGCCATCAGGAGAGAGCCATCAGGAAGAGCGCCATCAGGAAGAGAGCCATCAGGAAGAGCGCCTTTATCAGGAAGAGCGCCACATTCAGGAAGAGCGCCATATCAGGAGAGAGCCATCAGGACGAGAGCCATCAGGAAGAGAGCAATCAGGAAGAGAGCCATCAGGACGAGAGTCCTCAGGAAGAGCGCATCAGGACGAGAGCCATTCAGGAAAGAGAGCCAATCAGGAAGAGCGCCATCAGGAAGAGAGCCATCCAGACGAGAGCATCAGGAAGAGAGCCATCAGGAGAGAGCCATCAGGACGAGAGCCATCAGGAAGCAGAGCATCAGAAGGGCCATCAGGAAGAGAGCCATCAGGCACGAGAGCCATCAGGAACGAGAGCCACAACGGAAGAGAGCCATCACGGACGAGAGCATCAGAAGAGAGCCATCAGGAAGAGCGCCATCAGGAGAGAGCCATCAGGAGAGCGCGCATCAGGAAGAGCGCATCAGGACGAGCGCCATCAGGAAGAGGCCATCAGGCGAGAGCCATCAGGAGCAGCGCCATCAGGAAGAAGAAGCCATACAGGCAAGAGCGCCATCAGAAGAGCGCCATCAGGAAGAGCGCCATCAGGAAGAGCGCCATCAGGAAGAGAGCCATCAGGAAGAGCGCCATCAGGAGAGAGTCCATCAGAGTAAGAGCGCCATCAGGACGAGCGCCATCAGGAGCAGCGCCATCAGGAGAGAGCCATCAGGAAGAGCGCCATCAGGAAGAGCCCATCAGAAGAGCGGCCATCAGGAAGAGCGCCATCAGGAGAGAGCCATAGGAAGAGCGCCCAGGAAGAGAGCCATCAAGGAAGAGCGCCTCAGGAAGAGCGCCATCAGGAGACGAGCGCCATGCAGGGAAGAGCGCCCATAGAAGAGCGCCATCAGGAAGAGCGCCATCAGTAAGAGAGCTCATCAGGACGAGCGCCATCAGGAGAGACCATCAGGACGAGAGCTATTAGGACGAGCGCATCAGGACGAGCGCCATCCAGGATAGCGCCATCAGGAAGAGAGCCATCAGGACGAGAAGCTATTAGGACGAGGCCATCAGGCCGAGCGCCATCAGGATGAGCGCCATCAGGAAGAGAGACCATCAGCGACGAGCCGCCATCTAGGAAGAGAGCATCAGGAAGAGCGCCATCAGGACGAGAGCCATCAGGAAGAGCGCCAATCAGGAAGAGAGGCCATCAAGGCACGAGAGCCATCTAGCAGAAGAGCGCCATCAGGAAGAGAGCCATCAGTGTGACGAGAGCCCATCCAGGAGAGAGCATCAGGAAGAGCGCCATCATGGAGGACGAGAGCCATCAGGAAGAGCGCCAGAAGGAAGAGCGCCATCAGGATCGAGTCGCCATCAGGAATAGCTCCATCAGGAACACACACAGTACGACACCATCAGCGAGAGCCAATAAGGACGATAGCCATCAGGAAGAGCGCCATCAGGAACGAGAGCCCATCAGAAGCAGCCATCAATGAAACAGATCCATCAGGACAGCGCCATCAGGACAGAGCATCAACAGAGCCATCAGACGAGCGCCTATCAGGGAAAGAGCCATCAAGGACGAAGCCATCAGCAAGAAGCGCCATCAGGAATACGCCATAAGAAAGCGCCATCATACGAGAGCCCATCAGGACGAGCTCCATCAGGAAGAGCGCCATCAGGAAGAGCGCCACAGTACGAGACCATCAGGACGAGCGCCATCAGGAAGAGCGCCAGGACGAGAGCCACAGACACGCCATCGAGAGCGCCATCAGGCAAAGACGCCACAGAAAGCGCCATCAACGAGAGCCATCAGAAGAGCGCCATCAGGAGAGCGCCATCAGACAAGCCATCAGGACGAGCCCATCAGGAAACGCCATCATAAAAGCCATCAGGACGAGAGCCATCAGGAAAAGAGCGCCATCTAGGAAAGACGCCATCAAGGAAAGAAGCCCATCAGGAAGAGCGCCAATCAAGGACGAGAGCCATCAGGACGAGAAGCCATCATAACGAAAGCCTCAAGACGACGCCAAAATCAGAAAGAGCGCCAATCAGGACGAGCGCCATCAGGAAACGCCATCAGGAGAGCGCCATCAGGAAGAGAGCCATCAAGGACAAGCCATCCAGGAATAACCAATCAGACGAGAAGCCAATCAAGACGAAGCCATCAGGACGAGCAGCCATCAGGACGACGCCATCAGAAGAGAGCCATCAGACGAGAGCCATCCAGGAAAGCGCCATCAGAAGAGCGCCCAATCAGGATAGAGCGCCATCAGGACGAGAGCCATCAGACTAGCCCAATCAGGAAAGCGCCATCAGCGAAACGCATCAGACGAGAGCATTAGACGAGCGCCATCAGACGAGGCGCCATCAGACGATAGCAATCAGAAAGAGCGCCATCAGGAAGAGCGCCATCAGGACGAGAGCATCAACAGCCGCCATCAATGAAGATCGCCAATCAGACGATGCGCATCCAGAAAAGCCACAGGACGAGAGCCCATCAGGAAGAGAGCCATCAAGTGACGAGAGCCATCAGGAAGAGCGCCATCAGAAAGCGCCTCAAGGAAACGCCAATCAGAAGAAGCCCAATCAGGACCGAGAGCCACAGAACGCCATCTGAAAGCGCCATCAGGAAAGAGCGCCATCAGAAAAGAGCGCCATCAAAGAGCCCATCAGCGAAGAGCGCCATCAGGCGACAGCGCCATCAGGAAGAGACATCAGAAAAGAAGCGCCATCAGAAGAGCGCATCAGAAGAGCGCCACAGAACCAGAGAAGCCATCAAAGAGCCACAGAAGAAGCATCAGGATAGAGCGACATCAGACAGACCATCAAGACGACGCCATCAAGAAGAGAGCCATCAGACGAGGCGCCATCGCAGAAGAGCCCCATCAGGAAGAGAAGCCAATCAAGGAGAGAGCCATCCAGTGAAACGCCATCAAAGAACCATCAGGAAGAGCGCCATCTAGAAGAGAGCATCAGGAAGAGCGCATCAGAAGAGGCCCATCAGGAAACTCCATCAGATAACAGAGCCATCAACGAGCGCCCATCAGAGAAGAACGCCATCAGGGACGACGAGCCACTCAGGAACGAGCGCCATCAAGGAAAGCCCATTCGGACGAAGCCATCATGAATAAGAGCCAATCAAAGAAGAGCCATCAGACAGCGCCATCAGGAAGAGCCCATCAGGAAGCGCCACAGACGAACCATCAAGACTAGCGCATCAAGGACAGCGCCATCAGAAGAGCGCCAGCAGGAAGAGAGCTATTAGACGAAGCCATCAGACGACGCCATCAGGACAAAGCACGATCAGTAAGAGAGCCCATCAGGAAGAGCGCCATCAGGAAAGCGCCATCAGAAGACCGCCATCAATCGAGAAGCCATCAGAAAAAGAGCTATAGAACAAAGCCATCAGAGAAAAGCCATCAGGAAACGCCATCAGAACTTACGCCATAGAAACGCCATCAGAAAGAGCGCCATCAGAAGAGCGCCATCAGAAAGCGCCATCAGGAAAGAGCGCTCAGGACGAGCGCCATCAAGAAAGCGCCATCAATGAAGAAGCGCCATCAGGACAGCGCCATCGAAAGACGCCATCAGGACGAGCGCCATCAGGACGAGAGCTAATCAGGAAGAGAGCCATCAGGACGAGCCGCCATCAAGGACGGAGCGCCATCAGGAACGAGAGCCATCAGGAAAGAGCGCCATCAGGAAAGCGCCAATCAGAAAAAGCATAGACGAGACCACAAAGGAAGAGAGCTATTAGGACGCAGAGCCCATCAGAAGAGCATCAGAAAGCGCCATCATACAGAGGCCATCAGGAAGAGCGCCAATCAAGAAAGCGCCAATCAGGAAAGAGCGCCATCAGAAAGCGCCATCAGGACGCACGCCATCAGGAAACGCCATCAGAAGAGCGCCATCTAGGGACGAGCGCCAATCAGAATAGCGCGCATCAGGAAGAGCGCCATCAGAGAGCGCCATCAGGAAGAGCGCCATCAGGAAGAGCGCCATCAGGAGAGCGCCATCAGAAGAGCGCCATCAGGAGGCCATCAGGAAGAGCTATTAGGACGAGAGCCATCAGGAAGAGCTATTAGGACGAGAGCCATCAGGAAGCCATCAGGAAGAGCGCCATCAGGAAGAGCGCCATCAGGAAGAGCGCCATCAGGAAGAGAGCTATCAGGACGAGCGCCGTCACGATCCTCCGCTCAGCTGCACTCACTTTACACTCAAATACAGACGCTCGTCATAATTAGAAAATGGTTAAAAAGTGCATTCACTTCTGTTATTCCACTCAAACTGTGAAACTAATATCGACTCATTACATGCAAAGTGAGATTTGTAAAACCTTTATTGTTATATTTGGATTATTATGGCTCAGCTTGTAAAAAACCCAAATTAAAATAAAATAATAATAATATTCTAATAAAATTAGAATATTAAAAACACATTTGAATAATCCAATATTATGCACTTTATTTATTGGTTTATTTGGTCGAGACAGTGCATGTTAATGAACATACATGTAAACACGCATGGGCTAATTTCCATGTGAACTCTCACGCATCCTATTGTACATGTTTTTTGTGGTAGGGGAAACAGGACTACCCGGAGGAAACTTACGCAGACACGGGAGAACATGCAAACTCCACAGAAAGGCCCGTCCAGGTGGGAATCGAACCCAGGACCTTCTAGCTGTGAAGTGAGAGCACTAACCGCTGTGCCACCGTGCCAGCTATCTCATGTATGATCTGAGCCCTGGAGCCAATCACAGAGCAGCAGAGCTCCTGAAGTCCCGCAGAGGCTCCTGGTTGGTCACATTCACTCACACGCGGCTTCTCAAACACTGGAGGTGGATCACAGAGTGACAGTGGAGCCGGTTGTCTCAGAAGGTTCTGAAGGTGCACACTGTCGTTGTGTCCTTTGGCAAGACACTTCCCCCTCCTCACCTCGAGTGTGAATGAATGAGAGTGAATGGCTGACTGGTTCTTCCTGATGAAGGTAGAAAAGCCTGTTTATTTGTGACCCGACACGGAAACCAGGGACACAAGTCAGCAGCTCGACTTTCAAATCTGTTAGTTGAGATCACGAAGAAGCCTCTCCATGTTTCGGATAGCAGTATTGCTATATTTAAATTGTACATTTTCAGGTTGAAATCGTCTTGCTTTGTCGGAGAAATAGTGCACACCGTGGGGGCGTGTGGCTACTTATTATGCAGCCCTTCCCCATGTTTGTTGACGGCCTCACAGCCGCTGCAGCTCTGAATATCTTCTGAATATCTACCGGATATCTGCCGAATATCTGCCGGATATCTGCCGAGTATCTGCCAAATATCTGCTGAATATCTGCTGAATATCTGCCGAGTATCTGCCGAATATCTTCTGAATATCTGCCGAATATCTGCCGGTTATCGGCGAATATCTGCCGGATATCTGCTGAATATCTGCTGAATATCTACAGAATATGTGCCGGATATCTGCCAAATATCTGCCGGATATCTGCTGAATATCTGCCGGATATCTCCCGAATATCTGCCGAATGTCTGCCGAGTATCTGCCGGATATCTGCCGGATATCTGCCAAATATCTGCCGAATATCTGCAGAGTATCTGCCGAGTATCTGCGAATATCTTCTGAATATCTGCAGAATATGTGCCGGATATCTACCGAGTATCTGCCGAATATCTACCGAGTATCTGCCAAATATCTGCCGAGTATCTGCAGAATATCTGCCGGATATCCGCCGCATGTCTGCCAAATATCTGCCGAGTATCTGCCGAGTATCCGCTGAATATCTGCCGGATATCTCCCGAATATCTGCCGGATATCTGCCGAGTATCCGCTGAATATCTGCCGGATATCTCCCAATATCTGCTGGATATCTACCGAGTATCTGCTGGATATCTACCGAGTACTGCCAAATATCTGCTGAATATCTACAGAGTATCTGCCAAATATCTGCCGAATATCCGCCGATATCTGCGCATATCTCCCGAATATCTGCCGGATATCTCCCGAATATCTGCTGGATATCTACCGAGTATCTGCCAAATATCTGCTGAATATCTACAGAGTATCTGCCAATATCTGCCGAATATCCGCCGGATATCTGCCGGCATATCTTCTGAATATCTGCCAAATATCTGCCGGTATCGCCGAATATCTGCCGAATATCTGCCGGTATCGGCCGAGTATCTGCTGAATATCTACAGAATATGTGCCGGATACTACCGAGTATCTGCCAATATCTGCTGAATATCTACCGAGTATCTGCCGGGTATCTGCCAAATATCTGCCGAGTATCCGCTGAATATCTGCCGGATATCTCCCGAATATCTGCCGAATGTCTGCCGAGTATCTGCCGGATATCTGCCGGATATCTGCCAATATCTGCCGAATATCTGCAGAGTATCTGCCGAGTATCTGCCGAATATCTTCTGAATATCTGCAGAATATGTGCCGGATATCTACCGAGTATCTGCCGAATATCTACCGAGTATCTGCCAAATATCTGCCAAATATCTGCCGAGTATCTGCCGAGTATCCGCGAATATCTACAGAGTATCTGCCAAATATCTGCCGAATATCCGCCGGATATCTGCCGCATATCTTCTGAATATCTGCCAAATATCTGCCGGTTATCGGCCGAATATCTGCCGGATATCTGCCGATATGGTATCTGCCGATTCTGCGGATATTTGCCGGATATCTGCGCCGATATCTGCCGATATCTGCCGGATATCTGCCGATATCTGCCAAGTATCTGCCGGATATCTGCCAACAGACCGACATTATCATCACTGCAGAGGTTCCGTGCGACTGATGATGCCCTGTAAGCACGCACAGCGCCCCCTGCTGACCAGTACGTTTCCCGAGCCAACTCCCCGCCTTCAGAGCGTGATTGAGACCGAGGATTTGCCAAACTCTACACTGAAAATAACTGGATTTCACCAGTTATTTTTTTTGTCTTTTTATCAAGTTGTGGTGGCCGCTGGTGGGTCGACTGGACGTTTGCAAACAAGTTTTTGATCTAAGCATTCTCTAGACTTATTTTTTATCCAGTGTACAGAAGAGTTGCCTTTACAGTTTATCAGTAGATGCTAAGAGACATTTATTATGTAAAGTTCATATAAATAATAATAATAATAATAATAATAATAATAATGCATTAGTCTTATATAGAGCTTTTCCAGACGCTCAAAGTCGCTTTTACAATTTGGTGCTGTCGAGACGGCCGCGGCCCTAAGTGGGCTTTGGTCATGGCGTTTTGAAAATATGAGAAATGTTTTGATATAATATGCTTTGCAGAATGTACATTGTTCTGCCTCATGGCATGTTTTAAGTACATTTTTACATGGTCTTTTATTTTGAAACTACCGCTCTTATTTTGGCGGGTCACACCCAGCACTACACACCACAGACGTTAGAATGTTGCTGAGATGTCTGACACGCAAAAGCCTTTGAACCTTTTATTTTGCTCCCGCTAAGGCAACGCCTGTAAGTGTTGAGTTAGAGGACTTTTATTTAGTTACTTAGTATGAATATTTATCTTCTAAACTTGTAACATTGTCCAAATTAGCTATTTAGTGAGCATCAGTTGTCATGTTGCCGTGGCAACCACCTAACTGTAGCCTGTTTCTCTGTTTTCCTTACAGTTTTTTACTTTGTACTCAATGGCAAGGCTGAATATTAAAGCACCAATTTCAAGAAGGTCACGTCTGGTCTTTGAGTCAAAGTTTAACTAGCTGCCTAGTTCACGACGAGGGCAGTTACATACATATATCATATAACATCAATGTTATATTGTTTGTTTAAATACTGAGTACATTATAGGCCTATGGGAAACCATAGCAGCCGCTTATAAGTACTCATAGAATAGAAGCTTTTGTTTTTATTATCCCAGTTATTTTTATATGCTTTGTGTTATACATGCTATAAGAAATAATATGTGGATGCTAAAGTACATTATAGACATGAAAAATCATAGAAGTCATTTATAAGTACTTTGACAAAGTCAATTGTTGTATGTGATGAATAATAATGTGTTGCAAACTTATATTATGCTAAAGCCAATGCTATGATTTTATAAAATACTTTTATAAAAGTTCATGACCTTAAACTCCTTTTGTCTGAACTTACGACCTTATGAAAGTGTGGTGTTGTGTTGTAAGCCTTCAAAGGGGAAAGTGGTTTTGTGGCCTGCTGCCAGACATGCTGTCTGAAAACCGGTTAAAACGAGTTAAGCAATTAATAAATATGTAAGCACTTCTTCGGAAATTAATGAATATGCAAAGAATTCCTAAGAATGGGAGGGCTTACAGGCGGTTCCTCCTTTTAACGGCATATAAGCTTGTGTTTGCTCTTGCATGGGGGTAGAATTTCTACCAGAGCACGCTACTAAGCACTCTGTAAGTACCCTCCTTTTCCTTTGTACATTTTGGGAAATCTTATGGTGGCTAGTTGCAGGAGTACAACCGGTCTTATTGGCACACAACTGAGAGCACATGTTAGCGCCATTGATGCTAACAAATTGTGGCTCATAGAATAGGAAACGAGAGCATAGGTCAGCGCTATTGAGACGACTGATTGTCACATGCTGACCTTATGTAGGGATGGGGATTGATAAGATTTTATTGATATCAATGCCATCAATAATTTTACCTATCGATTCGATTCTTTATCGATTCTCTTATCGATACCTGACTTGTCTGTGTGTTGGGGAAAAGCAAGGAATGAATGTGCTTTTGATAAACTTTATCAAAAAAGACACATCGTTAGTTTTCCCAAGAAAAATATTTATTAAATAAAGCAAGTTTCCAAATATACTGTGGCTCCTGCTGGCACTCAGCCTGCCTGGCATCCTCAAATATAATGGTAACAATTGTACTTTCAACAAGTGTCTGTAACTTATAACAGACTGATGCAGTTTTGTAACACCTAAACAACAGGACTCGGTCTCAGCCCAAACCCTACAGATTTTCATCTATTTCTGCTTCATCCGGCACTACTTTCTCCTTCCCCCTGTCCGTGTGTTGCTGCTTCTACCGAGGGTCGCTGTGGCTGCAGCCCGTTAGCCAGAGCTGCGAGAGATCAGCCGATCCGCTCATAGCTGCACTCATAGCGGGGACGGGCAGCCTGAGCGTTGTCAGGTGCGAGGTGCGCTCAGACCGTCTCGGACCCGGGCACAGAGCACAGCGGGACAGGAGCGGGCACAGGAGTGAGGCACTGAACCCCATGTGTCGAAAGTTTGGAAAGAAACTCCAAGCCAATACAGGGCAAATAGACGGAGCGTTCGCAGCAGCAAAGCGAAAACGTATACCTGACACGTTTATTGCAATGGACTGTTTTAATTGACGACTCGTCTCTCGTGGCAAGGCAAGTTTATTTGTAGAGCACAATTCATACACAAGGCAATTCAAAGTGCTTCACAGTTGCAGAAAGAGAAATTACAAGAAAACAGATAAAATCAATCAATAAAACATCAACATAAAGGTAATCAATTACAGTAAAAGGCAAGAGTGCAGATAAAATACTTTCAGTTTTCATATGCACGGGTAAAAAGAGCTGTTTTCAGCCTGGATTTGAACATTGTCAGAGTTGAGGCCTGTCTCACATCCTCATGAAGACTGTTCCAGATTTTAGCTGCATGAAACTGAAACGCAGCCTCACCGTGTTTATTATTGACTCTGGGAACCACCAGGAGACCCCTCCCTGAAGTTCTCAGGGCCCGAGATGGTTCATACGGCTCTAACATGTCAGAGATGGACTTTGGTGCTAAACCATGAAAGACTTGTACACAAGCAGAGCTGTTTTAAATTCTATTCTCTGAGTGACAGGAAGCCAGTGCAGAGACCGGAGCACTGGACTAATGTGGTCGTATTTCCTTGTTCTTGTCAGGACTTGAGCAGCAGCGTTCTGGATGTTCTGCAGCTCTAACAGCTGGTTTAGAAAGGCCAGTGAGCAGCCGTTACAGTAGTCTAACCTGCTGGAGACAAATGCATGGATGAGTCTCTCTAAGTCTGGTTTGACACTATTCCTCTGATCTTAATGTTCTTCAGATGGTAAAAAGCTGATGATGTTATTGCTTTGATGTGGCTGTTTAAGTTCAGGTCTGAGTCCATGATTACTCCGAGATTTCTAACCTGATTTTTTGGTTTCAGAGCGAGAGACTCAAGGTGACTGATAACACTTTGTCTTTGTGTCTGTGGGCCAAAGACAATGATCTCAGTTTTGTCTGAGTTTAGTTGGAGAAAGTTGTTTTGCATCCACCCGTAAAACGGAGGGGAAACGGAGGTGAACCCGTAAAACGGAGGGGAGGGGCTAAGCGGAGGCTAAGGGGTAGAATTGAGATCGGGTCCATGTTTCCCTGCTTACTTCGAAGCAGCGTCAACAGACTCGGAGAAGCACATCATTACGCACGTGCGTCTAGCTCCGCGGCGCGCTATGGTGTCCGAAAAGGGGAAAAAGAGAGTGCTTTCAGAGCGGGAGCATCGATAAGAGGGATCGATAATGAAGTAGACGTACGGTTCCGATGCTTTACTCAAAGAGAACCGGGTTTACTTGTAGAACCGGTTCTCGATTCCCATCCCTACCCTTATGCCTCATCTAGCATAAGATTTGTGGCCTATAAGATTGGTTGTATACTCGCTGTGGAAACAGTCAACCACAAATAAAATCCCCTGAAAACACATTTTCTGTTGCCCAGTGCTCATTGTAGAAAGACTACCTCTCAAATTCTAGAGTTATTTCAAACATCTGCCTGAAGACCTTCTCTGTTGGTGAGTAATCCCTCTTTCTTGCACTTTTCAAGTAAGGGAAGTCTTCCAGTCTTGTGAGGAAAGGATTTAAGGGTCTTAACATTAGGGAGTCCACTGGGGTCATTTCCCTTAGATTCAAGAGTCTGTTGGTTTTTATCTGAGTAATTTCGTCAGGTACATTATTCATTCCCTCCATACTCGGTGATGATAAGCTGTGCACATCAGCCACTCACACACTCACTACATTCACCAGGGTTCCTCGTGTTCTCAAACGGTCTCCCATCCCAGTCCTGCCAGGCCCTTCCCTGCTTAGCTTCCGAGGTCTGACGGGATCGGGCAGAGCAAAGGCCACATGAATAAAGAATAACAGTCGAGCATTTTAAAATCAATTTTAACATAAAAGTTACAGATGTTAGGGGAGTCTCGCGAGATCGGGTAATGGAGTAAGTTGGGTCTTAGCGGTGCTCCGCACTCAACTTTGATAAAATTGGCATTTGAGCCATAATTGAACAACAAAACGGGAGAAAGGACGTTAACACTTTAAAACAAGGACTTTTTTAGTGATATGAGTCGAGGTTCGCGAAGGGAGGACGGCGACAGACGCAGAAAACCATTACACCCTTTACCGTAAGCAACACTAAAATGGCGGACGAGGCCGAAGATACTACCCCAACCAATGCGCTAACGCTACAAGACCTTCGACGTGAACTCCAGGCGCACAAGGATGAAATAAAAGCTGAAATTGGTTCATCATGCCGTGAACTTAAGGGGGAAATAACAACACTGCGTTCTGAGACCAAGGCAGATATGAAGTCCCTTCACTAGGAGCTAACAGGGGAGCTAACCAAGCTCCACACCGCTCAAACGGAGACAAAGGACCAACTGGAAGAAATGGGCACCGCGCTGAGCGATACGATGGACAGGGTGGCGACTCTGGAGAAAACCCAACAAGAGCTGGCCAAGAAATGTAAATCTCTCCAAGAAAAATGCCAAGACCTTGAAAACAGGAGTCGCAGAAGAAATTTGAGAATAGTGGGTGTGGAAGAGAATTCTGAGAAGGGCAACATGCTTACCTTCATCCCCGCGTTTCTTCGTGATATATTGGGCGGTGACATCTTTAGTTCTCCGGTGGTCCTTGACCGAGCCCATAGAAGTTTGGGACCAAAACCTGCTCCAGGGGGTCGGCCACGTACAATAGTGGTGTGCTTCCACTATTATACGGATAAGCAGAAGGTGTTGGATGCCGCCAAAGCCAGAGGGAAGCTCTTCTACAATGGACGACAGGTGCATCTGTTCCCCGATGTGAGTCCTGAAGTGGGGAAGATGCGCGCTGCTTTCAATGATGTAAAGAAGAAGTTTCGAGACGCCGGAATGACATACAGCCTTTTCTTCCCCGCGAGGCTGGCCGTCACACTGGATGATGCCAGGCACACATTCGACTCACCTCAAGCTGCACAGGACTTTTACGACCAGAGGGTGGCCCGAAAGGACAGAAGTTGATGCTGATGCGAGCGTTTCTGTGATGTGGGTCCATGGACATGCGATGATGGTATGGGACTGCAATTTTATTTTTATAATCTGATTTTCAAAAACAGTTCATTGTAAAGAGATATCTACAAAAAGTTTAAGTGACTGTTCTAGTTGTTTAGGTTACAAGTTACGTCGAATTATAGCTCAATTGTCATAATTTATTTTTGAAAAAGGAGCGATTCTTTGCGGGATTTTGGCTTTTCTACAGGAAAGGCAATGTCTAGTTTTCAGTCAATGTTTTTCCCTTCGCACTCGTTTGGGGGGTGCGTGAAGGGGGGGTTGGTTACGTTTTTACAGATTTATTTTGGTGGATGTTTTTTTTGTTCTTTTTTTTTGTTCTTTTTTTTTCTATTCCTATGCCGTGCATTTTTATTTGTATTGCAATTATTTTATTTTTGTTATTTTTTAATGTGATTACACATGACAGACAAAGAAATATTGGTTAAGTTTGTATCTTGGAATTGTAAGGGCCTAAATGGTACACTGACACGAAATAAGATTCTGACCCATGTGAATAGTCTTGGAGCTGACGTTATATTTCTGCAAGAAACCCATCTAAAAAATCAAGATCATACCCACTTGCGTAAAAATTGGATCAGTTATATATTTCATTCAAGCTTTAATGGTAAATCAAGGGGGTAGCTAAATAACATTTCATTTACACTGAACAACTCTGTTATAGATCCTAATGGCAGATACGTCATAGTTACCGGCAAACTTCATAATACCCTTGTTGTATTAGTAAATATATACGCACCCAATTACGATGATGAAGAATTTATACGGTCAATTATATCTTCTATTCCCAATTTACATAGTCATAGTTTGATAATGGGTGGTGATTTTAACTTTGTGCTGGATCCTCTACTGGACTGGTCTTCAGTCAAACAACAGAACCTGTCAAAATCCGCAAAAATAATTCATCACTTTTTAAAAGCGGCAGGGGTTATTGAGCCGTGGAGATATCTCAATCCCACTAGACGGGAGTATTCATTTTTTCTCCTCGTCCTCGTATTCCAGAATAGATTTTTTCTTAGTAGATAGCAAGCTATTACAGTTAATAAAAAAAGTACAGTATGAGGCTATAGTTTTGTCAGATCACAGCCCGCTTTCATTGCATCTTGGGCTCCCTACGGTCTATGGTTCTAGAACATGGAGAATAGATTTCTTTCCAACATGTTGTTCAAAGAGTATATTAAATCTCAAATATTGTTTTATTTTGAAACAAACGATTCTTCTGAAATTTCTAGACAAAGTCTGTGGGAAGCAATGAAAGCTTTCATCCGCGGTCAAATTATATCACACAGTGCATACAAAAGTAAAGAAGAAAAGCGGGAGAAACAATTAATCACTCAACAGATATTAGTCTTAGATCAACAACACGCCATGAACCCGGATCCTGAGATAGCAGCTAAACGTATTTCTCTACAGACTCAATTCAATCTATTATCCACTGCCGGTTGTTTATTGGTTTATTGGTTTATTTGGTCGGGACAGTGCAAGTTAACGAACAAGCCACACCGGATTGTAGCCTTGGGCTAATTTCCATCCGTCGTCCCCCATTCGCACTCTCAAACACACTCACATTCATCCTGGCCTATTTAAAAAATATAAAATATAAAAAATTAATCAAGCAAACTAAACATAGATTTTACGAGCATGGTGAAAAGCCTGGTAGGCTTCTAGCCCATGAGATTAAAGTAATGGAAGAAAGGAATCAAATAAATGAAATAATTACTAAAACAGGCGAATTGATATCTGATCAAAAGGAAATAAATAACGAATTCAGAAAATATTATGCAGAGTTATATTCATCTGAAGTGAGAGAGGATCCTCATAGTTTAGACAACTTTTTTAAGGATTTACCTATTCCTGTAATCAGTCAAGGAGACCGAGACGACTTAGAAAAACCTATTTCTTTGAATGAGGTCAAACAAGCAATAAAGGCGCTTCAGGGATCTAAAGCCCAGGGCATGACGGCTATACAGCCGAATTTTATACGTCTTTTTCGGATGAATTGGCTCCGATTTTGTTACAAGTTTATAATGAATCAGTCAATGTGGGTAAACTTCCACCAACATTTTATCAAGCCTCAATATTTTTGATCCACAAAAAAGACAAAGATCCAAAATGTCTGTCAGCATACAGACCCATTAGTCTTTTAAATGTAGATGTTAAAATTTTAGCAAAAATAATGGCTAATAGATTAGAAACTGTACTGCCAACAATAATCCATGAGGACCAAAATGGTTTTATTAAACATAGACAACTGTCCCATAACCTAAGACGTCTTTTTAATGTCATTTACACAAATGGTACAGATGCACAATCTGAGGTGATTATTTCACTAGATGCGGAGAAGGCTTTCGACAGGGTGGAGTGGACTTATCTCTTCTCCACCCTGTCGAGGTTCGGTTTTGGTAACGGTTATATCACCTGGCTCAAGCTATTGTATGCTTCACCTGTTGCCTCTGTACAAACAACTTTAGGTCACAATTTTTTCCCCTTTCCAGATCAACCAGACAGGGTTGTCCTTTGTCACCCATGCTCTTTGCAATAGCAATTGAGCCATTTGCAATCTCGCTACGTGCATTGCACGAATACACCGGGATCAGAAGAGCTAATGATGAGCACAAAGTCTCACTTTATGCTGAAGATCTGTTATTATATATCTCTGATCTGTTATTATATATCTCTGACCCTTTGTCATCAGTTCCGGCAATAATGAACAAAATGGAGCACTTCAGCTCAATATCAGGTTATAAATTAAATGTTGATAAAAGCACAATATTTCCAATTAATGTGTCACAAGAGGAGGTACGGCGCTATCACTTACCTTTCAAGGTCTCTGACCAATTTAAATATCTGGGAGTTGTCATCACCAAATCTTTTAAAGGCCTTTACAGTCAAAATTATGCAAAACTTGTTGCACAAACAGTTGCCGATTGTGAAAGATGGTCATTCCTTCCTTTATCATTAGCAGGTCGTGTGAACATTATCAAAATGACTATATTACCTAAGTTTTTGTTTTTGTTCCAGTGTATTCCTTTTTATTTAACCAAATCATTTTTTTAAAAGATAGATAAGATAATTGTGGAATTTATTTGGAACAGAAAAAACGCAAGGATTAGGAAATAATTTTTACAGAGACCTCAATCTTTAGGAGGAATGGGTTTACCACACTTTCAATTATATTATTGGGCTTGTAATCTAAAAAACATGTCATATTGGATTCGGAAAAATCACCCTCATTGGATGAACATTGAACAGGATTGTTGTGCCCCATCTTCTCTCAGAGCATTGTTTTTTCAGATGTAACTTCAATACCCTCCATAATTACAAACAACACTGTTGTCTCGAATTCTTTTAGAATGTGGAAACAGCTTGTAAGACATTTTGGTCTTCGTTCCAACCCATTGCAGGGACCTATTCTAAAAAATCATATGTTTGCGCCTTCATTTGGAAATAATACCTTTGCTGACTGGTATGGGATGGGTCTCAGCAATTTTATGGACCTGTTTATTGATAATATATTCCCTTCGTTTGAACAACTTAAGGAGAAATTTAATCTTTCTAACTCAGATTTTTTTAAATATTTGCAAGTTCGAAATTTTGTCAAACACAATAATGCAAACTTTCCAAGGATTCCAGCACAAGCACCTATTGATTCTATATTCCTGAACAATCCAGCTACTAAAGGGGGCATTTCAGTTCTGTATAATAGGCTGTCCCAATTTACTGGCTCCAATACTTTACAACATTTAAGACACGCATGGGAGGAAGAGCTAGGCACAAATATCCCAGAGGAACAATGGGAGCAGGCCCTTACCTGCACTCATTCGGCCTCAATTTGTGCCAGACATGGTTTAATACAATTTAAGATAATACATAGGCTTCATTGGTCCAGACTCAAATTAAGCAAGGTGTTTCCAGATGTGGATCCTTTATGTATGCGTTGCAAACAGACAGCAGCTTCGCTGTCGCACATGTTCTGGGGTTGCTCTAAGCTGTCAACATTTTGGTCAAACATTTTTTTAACATTATCAAAAGCTTTGCACAGTCCTATTGATTTGAATCCTCTCACAGCAATTCTTGGAATAATAGATCACGCGGTAGTGAAAAGACAGTCGCATCGCAAGGTTATACTTTTTACTTGTTTGCTTGCGCGACGATTAATTTGATTAAACTGGAAGCAGGCAGAGCCCCCCACACATGTGAACTGGTTTAGATGATGCACTTAGATCTAGAAAAGATCAGATATTCTCTGCAAGGACGGGAAGATACATTTTGGAGGGTGTGGTCATCTTTTTACAATTTGTCTAATGGGGCGAGCAATTTAAATATAAATGCTTTTTTACCTTTTTTTTTGTACATTTAAATGTCCACCTATATGTTTGGGGTTTTTTTGGTTTTGGTTTTTCATCATCATCATCAAATGTTTATTGCAGACACGAGGTCCAGTTAAAAAAACAAACACACACACAACAAACTAAACAATAACACACAACAGTTTAGAGCAGACAACTGTACCAGTGTCGCCACAGTTCAGACTGGTAGCGTGTGGCACTGACTCTGCAGTTGGTCAAGCTCATGATAATCATATTGTTACAGACGTTGAGCCGACAAATAAATCTGTACATTAAGTTCCTTAAAACAGCATGAAAAGTTCTAATGCCAGCAGAAACAAATAAGTGGCTGGCACTTTCCCATCGAGGTTTTTTCAACAAAATTCTTAGACTGTCATTATATGCCACGTTAAGTTTTCGTATGCTCAAACGTTTATAGTTTGACCACAGGTGTGCTGTATATAGCGGAGTACAATAGGCATTAAACAGTGTCCTTTTCACTTCATTTGTACACGCACCAAACGTGTTAGCCTGCACATACATCATACGGCACTGTCGGAGCACGTCATCATCATCAGCCAAATCATCAGTGATAAAATGTCCCAAATATTTATATTTTCTACACAAGGTCAGATTATTCCCACACAAATTAAATGGAGGAAAATTCAAAACCTTATCATCTCTTGTTCTGCAAATCATTATGACACTCTTGTTTACATTATACTTGATGTCATAATCCACACCATATTTGGAACACACGTTTAAAAGTTCCTGCATACCAGCACTGCTCGGACTAAATACAACAACATCATCGGCATACATGAGATGGTTTACAAGGGTAGACACAATCATACAGCCAGTCCTGCACACATTCAACAGCTGTGACAATTCATCCATATACAAACTAAACAGTACAGGAGAAAGGATTCCACCTTGTCTCACTCCATTGGTAACACCAAACGGAGCCGACACACTACTGCCCCACCTCACCTGCATCACCTGGTGGGCGTACCAGTAGGCTAGGATTCTCAATATGTACTTAGGCACTCCTCGCTGACGCATTTTGATAAACAGCTTTAGGTGGTTAACACGGTCAAATGCCTTAGATGCATCAATAAAGCATATGAGCATAGATGAGTTTTTACCCCTATACTTTCTGATCATTTCCTTTAAAGCAAATATGCATAAGTCCGTGCCATGCTTTGCCTTGAAACCAAACTGGTTATCTGCAGAGTATATCACATCCTGTAATCTACACAACAGTACTCTCTCCAGGACCTTTGATACAATGTTGGCAAGGGCAATGGGCCTGTAGTTGTCCGAGCTTCCCATTCTACCCGCTTTGTCCTTTATGACTGGGACCAGGGTGATAGACAGGAGTGCATCAGGCAGAATACCATGGGTCATACAGCTGGTGAAGCAAATTGCCAGAAGGGGAGATAGTCTAACACTGGCATTTTTCAGATGTTCAGCATATATACCATCAGCCCCACAGGTTTTATTGTCTGACAGCTTTTTTATGGCTTGATACACATCATGAGCCGTGACACTCATACATTCATCCATATCAGTAGCCTCTACATTACATTGTTCAGTGTGAATACAGTTGAAGAGAGCAGCGTAATGCTGTTTCCAGTGCTCTACTATATTATCTGGACCAGAAATGCCATCCACAGTACAGGGCAAAGTTGTCTTGTTACAGTTAAGGGAGCGCACTTCTTTCCAGAAATCCATAACGTTGTTTGTCAAGAGCTTCCCAGCCAATGAATCTGATCTTATGCTTCGCTCATTCTTTGTGATAAACCTAATGGCGTACTTGTATCTAGCATTAGTGAGCTTTTTGTTTTCAAACACAGGACCTTGTCGAGGTTTTCCAGCCTGGGCCCACTCCCTTGTAGCTTCACGGGGCAGCTTGTGATACCCAGCTACATATCTATTCCACCCAGGCCGTTTAGCATTATTTTTTTTTCATCCGTTTACAATAGGGTTTACCACTTTCAACAAGAGCACTTATTATTTCATTATAAAATGCACAAATGTCCCTCCTGTGATTCACATCAACACAGTTAGGATCAGTACATCTGATTGCATCGCAAGGTAATTAATACTGGTCAGTAATATATCAGTTTGAATGAAATAGGACATACAGTCTTCCTTAGTGAGATCAGACCAGTCCAGCTTTCCTTGGAACATAGTATTGTTGCTCATAGACAACACAGGCAACTGCTCAACTTTAATCGAGAATGACAAGGGTATATGGTCACCTGTAACCATATCATTTTGTTTTATTTCTATCAATATACATAAGTAATGATGTACTCTGTCATTTATTTGAATTTTAAGGTCCAACACTTGAAAGGCATTGTTTATTTGTATTGTTTTATAACGTGTGGAAGCTTTGCCTGATCAAACAAGTCATATATCCTAATGTCGTTGGAATGTGATTACAGTTACAGATGTTACACAACACGTTCTCAAGCCAGTGACAGTTTATCAACACACTTTTGCTGTGAGGTGAGAGCAATAATAAAACTGATAACTGTGGTTTATCTTCTTCAGTCATAACTGTTGGAATGAAGGGCTCATCGCAGTCGTTCTGTAACACTGTGATTATTTATCACACATTTTGACCAGAAATTAAAGCAGAATTACATCAGGACTAAGTTAGATCTAAACCAGGATGTTTGTGTTGCCTCTCAATCATCCATGAGTTTACCATCGTAGGACAAACTTTAAAATATCATTGACTGGACTGTTGGAAAAAAAAATTTGCAAACTGGTCATTTATTATATTAACTGTTTATTATTTCTTCTTTGATGGCACATTTTCCTGACCTTTTTGCTCTCCCTGTGCTTTACAGCTTTACATGGGGTGTGGCTTATCTAAATAAGATATACAGTATCTCTGGAAAGTACTAATACACCTTGAACCTTTGCACATTGTGTCATGTTACAACCCTAAACATAAAGATTTTATTTTGAATGTTTTACTGAAAGTTCACACACAAGTAACAGACAACTGTGAAGTGAAAGCAAAATGATTCATGATTCTGTTATTTTTCAAACAATAGAAAAGTGAAAAGTGGGGCGTGCATAAGTATTCATACAGCATGACTTAATACTTTGTGGAACCCCCTTTTGCTGCAATAACAGCAGCAAGTCTTCTGGGGTATGACTACAAGGTTTGCACATGTAGAGACATTTTAGCCCATTCCTCTTTACAAAACAACTCAAGCTCTGTCACATTAGAAGGAGAGCGTTTGTGAACAGCAGTTTTCAGGTCTTTCCACAGATTTTCAATAGGATTTAGGTCAGGACTTTGACTGGGCCATTCTAACACATTAATATGTTTGTTTTTAAACCATTCCATTGTAGATTTAGCTTTGTGTTTAGGGTCATTGTCCTGCTGGAAGGTGAATCTCCGCCCCAGCCTCAATTCTCTTGCTGACTCCAGCAGGTTTTCCTCCAAAATGTCTCTGTATTTGGCTCCATCCATCTTCCCAACTATTCTTACAATCTTCCCAGTCCCCGCTGAGGAAAAGCAGCCCCATAGCATGATGCTCCCCCACCATATTTGACACTGGGGATGGTGCACTCAGGACGATGAGCAGTGTTAGTAGTAATACATATATACTTATGCAGGGTGGATGGCTCACCCCCCTCCTTTGAAAAGGGGGCGTGGCCTTATTTATGTTTTATTTTATTTTTTAATGTAATTTTATTTTTCTAATTATTATTTTATTATAATTATTTTTTATATTTTATTTTTTGTGTAATGTGTAATGTGTGTGTGTGTGTGTGTGTGTGTGTGTGTGTTGTGTGTGTGTGTGTGTGTGTGTGTGTGTGTGTGTGTGTGATAGCCGGAAGCGTTACTCAGGGGTGGGGCCAAAACCTTACTATAGCATAAAAGACAGAGGCAAAATACTGTTTTTCACTACCTTCACTGTTTTTCTCATCTGTCTTCTGTTTTATCATCGTGACCAAGGGAAGACTTTTTACATTTTTATTTTTAACTTATCAATATACAGATAAGAGATTGTATATATTCTCTGTTTTCTTTTCATAATTAGTGTAATTTACAGGTAAACGTGTTCTCGAGCCTGAAGACGTTCATGACGAGGCCAGTACTGTTGATACTGGTAAGTTTTAATCATGTTTATGGAACCAAATCTGATATGGCAATTTGATGTAAAAACATGTAAAAACATCATAATGTGCTTTAGGAGTTCCTGTGAGACAGTACAGATGTACTAAGCCGGTTCCAAAGGATTTTGGCAAAGCGTCGATGAAAATTCGGACCCCAATATCCCAAACAGAAGCGGTAAATATAAAATGATATGACATGTGTTTTTCTTATGTTTTTGTACCAATGATAAATTTCAAATCCATTTATATTTATTTTTAGATTCAGAACCAGAGAAGAAGAAAAGTTGTTACAGCAAACGAGCAGCACTTGGAGACGACGTGGGGTAAAAGTCGCACAGTTCATGAATAGTCTTGCTTTTTATAAGTGTTTAAATTGTTTTTATCATTGTATTTCAGACCCAGCACATCAAGCCAAAACCAGGTTGAAAGACCCACTGAACTAGAGAGCCGAAATGAAGATAGAAGACGTGTTCTTGTGCTTCCAAGAAGGTCTCTATCTCTGAAGAAGAGAAAAGTTACAAACGTTTGAAGCGTGAAGCCAAGGGTGGTTCAAAGCTGTGTATTAGGTTTTCATTTGTGCATTCATTGGTATTTTGTGGATTGAATTGACCAATTTGTTGAATATTTTATAGAGTAAATCCGGTCACATCCACACCCTTATCAGGGGTCTCCAGGGCTGGACAACTGGTGTTGGAAAGACGACTCGCGAATCTCGGTACCATTGATTTAGATGACACTGATGACGATAGTATCATGTTCGTCAGCAGCATAGAGCCACAGTAAGTATTCATTTTCCATACAAAGTGATATATCCTGTGAGATATGCTAACTTTAATGTATATTTCCATAGA
>VHKM01000175.1:45000-218500 GCA_007210695.1 Neogobius melanostomus
TTGGGCAGAAAAGTTATTTAGAATTGAATTGAATTTGCAGCTCCTGACAGGAAGTGACATAGAGGAAGGAAACATTGCATGGTAGTTTGAGTCATAGAAATGAAAAGGAGAAGCGTCAATCCTTACTGTAATGGTGCGTACAGACCAAACGCTGACACGCCTCCAACTTCCATGTTAACCCTATGTAGACGCTTCGACGCGCGTCGAAATGTAAGCAAAGATGTCCGCGCGTATGAAGCGTTCCAAATGTGAGCAGATGAGGATTAACGCGCGTCAAAGCCAGGGAGAACAGCGCGGTACAGAGCAGCGATGCCGCGCCCACTGCTTCATGCACTCAAGTTATCACAATCTACACGTGCGTTCATTTACGCCTTGTTAACCAATCAGGACTGGCTCAAATAGTGAGGTCACCTGTTACCTGCAGCAGTGGAGCAAAAAGGGCATACGCAATATATGCCTTTCATAGGGGCGCCAATAGTGATGTGTTCTTTTTAACAGTCTGTGTGTGTCGGTCGTGAACGATCCGGCTCTTTTGAACGAGTCTTTACAGTGAACGATATGAACAGGTTCGCGGTGGTGAAGTGTTTTTTTTTATTCCTCTTTGGGGGAGGGGCGTCACTTTAGTTGTGCATATTTGCGAAACAAAAGTCACTGCTGGAGTGGGGCAGAGAGGAGTGGAGGATTGGCAGAGGGACTGTCATCTCCACCCCCACGAGGAGCTCAAAGTGAGCATAAGGCAACAAGTTTGAGGAATAAAAGTCCTAATGAAATAATAAACACGGTTACAGAGGAGATCGCGTTGAAGCTTGCGTTGTTTTCTCCCTCTTGTGCGAGGGAGAGAGAGTGAGAGGAGGAAAAGTTACGTGAATGAAGCAACAGAAGCTTAATCGGGCCGTGTGATTGTTTTTTGTGATAACAAACTCCATAGAGGGAAATATCGATGTTATATTGTGTGAAATAGTGACATTTTCGTTAAAATAAAGTCAATTCAGAGGGTATTTATTTACTTAAAAAAAAAAGAAACAACCATCAAAGAGCCGTGTGTGTGTGTGTGTGTGTGTGTGTATTTGTGTGTGGAGGGGGGGTAGTTGCGCCCCTGACCTGCAGCACGGAGGACAAGTTGATCATGGCGGTTTGCCCTCGGCCTGAGTTGTATGACACGCCTCCTAATTATGACGCTTGCAAAACTTCACGCGCTGCAAACGGGCGTTTCTCGCGAGTGTGGAGCGGCCATGTTTGGCGTCCAACTAGAGGCTGACGGAGCGTGGACGCACGTTCAGTCTGAACGCACCTTAAGGATTGTAACAAATCTGAACAGGCTTCTGACTCACGCTTTGCTCACACACTACAGAACAAGAAGACCATGTCAGTGATATTATCTGATAAACGGTCAACACCATAATCATTGTGAACATAACGTGAAGTACAGATAATATACAAACACATAGACACAAACAACTGATTCACTGATAGGCAGTCACCCTCTCTGTGTAGAGAAGTGCAAGACTAGGATAAAGGCAACGGTCGACGGGGGTCTGGACTTCACTTCTTCTCTTTCTCTGAAGTCACCAGCTGGTTATACTGCTTTGTAACTCGGAACAACGGCAATAAAGGCCTTTTCTTGAGACAACTTCTATCTCCAGTGTTTGCTTTGGCCATATCCAAATAACTGTTCTCGCGTGACACAAAAGAACCAAGTCCTAAGATTACGCATGCGGACAGTTAGCAAAGAAGCTACTCCGGTATACTTTTCAGATTCCATTAGCCTCCTCAATGTTTTTTCCCTATAGCCGTTAGCATTGGCCACTAAACATCTCAAATTATGAACGATTCAGATGTTTTCAGCTGTTGTCAACGCATCGACCACATTTAGGGGAGGCCAAAGCCTAGTTAGAAATCATTAATAAAAGTACAGACCTTTGGATAATTTATTTTAGATACAAATTAGCGTCTAAAAGTATCCTCCGAGTTACATGCTAAATTTCATTTCATTTCATTTTAAGTTTATTTGAATAGGGACAAGTATGTCCCATAAGCTAATGTTACATACTACAACATTTTAGCCAAAGCTAATTCTCAATGTCCGTCCCTAGTTGGGCCTTTACATAAAAATGAAACAATACATGGTTAAAACATAATTAAAACACATATCATATCATAAATGCTAAATCACTTTCAAGTTTCGGCTTTTTATGGGTCTGATTCACAAATACGCATCTAATGGACATTTAACATCATCTTATGACATGTACATGATAAAGAAACCACAGAAAAGTATATAAATACCGTGAAATATGTCACACTTCGCCGTACTGTAGCTGCCTTCACTTTTCATATGTAGTTAGCGTCGTTAGCGTCGTTAGCGTTACTATGGGGTTTGAAGCAGGAGGTTTACGGCTCACGGAGCAAACGTTCTTGTGCAGTTTGGGGCCGTTTTAATCCAAGGACAGTCACTACGAAACATACCTTTCTCAGGTATGAATTATACTTTAAAGTTTATATTATTTTGGTCACTTTATTTGGTTGTTAGAATCAGTTTGACAAACTTAACTTCGATAAAAACTTTATAAAATATATATATATAATTTTTAAATGTGGCACAAATATCAAACTGTGATTAGTAGCAATCCTCAATCCTTATAATCACACTTGCATTTGTTGTTATTATGGGTTTTATCAGAAAAATGCCAACAGTTCCATTACATTACACTGGCTGGCAGAATAACATGCCGGACCAAGATGGCGGCATGGCGTCCATATTGAGACAATGGAACGAAGCCCATCCATCCATCCATCCATTTTCTGCCACTTGTCCGTTGCCGGGTCGTGGGGCAGCCGCCGGAGCTGCCCATATCACATTGCACCAGCCCCCATGGCTCCTTCTGCAGGTGGTGGGTCCACGGAAGGACGGCCTCACGGTTCAAACGGGCCTGTTGGTCTCTCCTAGGGGCTACCAGTGTAGGCAGACACTGGAGGCAATGTGGGTGAAGTGCCTTGCCCAAGGACACAACGACAATGTGCACAGTCAGGAGGCGGGATTCGAACCCACGACCTTCCGATCATGAGACGACCCGCTCTACCATCTGCGCCACTGTCGCCCCGAACGAAGCCATTAAGGACATTTCTCCTTTTTATTTCTATGGTTTGACTCATTTCCCATTGACTTAACATGGTCGGCGCGGCAACAGTTTAAAATGTTTTACCTTCCTCCATGTCAGTGTCCAATAAGGAAGTGAAACTAGAAACTTCACAAAAATGGCCAAACTAAAGAAAACTGGGAACAATCCGCAGCAAAATTTGAATATAATTGTGTTAACGATGTTTTAGCAAAAATTATGAGCGCTTACCTTCAATTGGCCACAACTTCTCCGAACATGATCAGATTTCCATGTTACACATCGTTGGAAAGCTTGGAGACTCCACTGTGATCAATCAAAATGCCCCGACTTTCCATGTCTGGTCACATTTGCCATTTCTTTCTTTGTTTGTGGCGACTGGACTTTTTCCCGGCGACAGGAGATGAAGTGTGGAAGCTTCCGTTTAAATGAGGCTAAACAGACGTGCTACGACAAAGCTACTGCGGTGAGTCCAATAGCTTTGTTGTAGCACGTTTGTTTACTGTTAACTCTGTGTGATAAGGCAGAGCAGTGTGGCAAAAGACTAAATAAAGTAACAACGCCACTGAAGAGAACGCTCTGGACCTCACACAGGTCCACACTAAGCAACTTCGTTTGAATAAATTCATTTCTGTTTTTCATTGGTTGTTAAAAGTTGGTTCACATCGCTGGCACGTCAGACAAGGCCAACACATTCAGACATCCCCGTGATCGGGCCACATCACCTGTGAAATAATCAAGAGTTAACACCTACTGGTTATACCGATTACACTGAACCCTCCGCCCCAAACCTACCATCACGACACGCACGCCATCCCTGCACCAGGAGCGTCTGGGTTTACATGTGGAGCCGTTACAACGCGGAGCTAAATTACAAAACCTCCAGTTCCAGAGAGTAAACTGTTAAATGCAATAAGATCTAGAGCAAACCTGTCCTTCGGAGGAGCGAGGAACGCACTGACAGGATCAGGGAGTGACGTCGGAGAACAAGGAGTGAATGCATTTCGCTTACTGATGAGGACGGAACGGCGTCATGAACCACGTGAGCGTCCGGACCTACAGGCGTTAGGAAAGCAGAGCCAATGACGACACAAAGACATAATACGGTCAGTTTATTTCCCCCATGTCCATTAGCATTTAGCCTCAAACATCGCAAATAGATGTTTCCAGCTGTTAGAAGTCGTTCATAATGTAGTGATACGGGTGTCGCGCCCTCCTCCCGTACCCTCTAAAACAGACCTTACAGATCCCACGGGCAAATTACAGAGATGATTCAATCGGCCCACGACCTGTAGGGCATAAGTTCCTGAGTATGTCAAAAAAAATAAGTAAGTCTCTAGCCCATTCCTTTGCGGAGTTGTGATTTCTTAAAGAAATTACCAGAATGCTCACTCCAGCCACTAGGGGGGCTGCTTAAATAAAAATAAAAGGAAATAATTCCACACGTGTCCAGCAGAGGGCACTGACATGATAGATCAGGATATAAACAACACATTGGCTACAGTCCTGTCAGGCTCATTATTATTCATTTATTGAAAAAAGTCTCCTCAATAATATTTTCTCAATGAAAACATTATTATTATTTTGGAGCTTTTGTTTATGGACTCTGGTAACACTCCCTTTTGGCCCCTAGGGAAAGTTACTTGGAGACCCTGTTAAGTTTGAAGGAAGCACAGAGGTGCTTTCAGTGCGATGGTAGAAGTTAACCAGTATAAATACCAATCAAATACACAATTTAGTGTAATGTACAATAGGATAAAGTTGCGGAATAAGTTCGACTTATTGTTGGTGCGGCTACGACTCAATTCAGGCTTCTTATGTGGCCCCTTATGAAAATGAATTGCTCACCCCTGCTCTAGAAGGTCTCCCTCTCCCTTGCTCGGGCCTCCTGACCTCTCCCCCTGACCTCACACGCCGGCAGGAGCAGAGCAATGGCCGCCATGAGCTCAGCCGTAGCATGTTGTGGTTATTCTCCAGCGCCCAGCCCCGGTGACTCACTGCTGTTATTGCGTATTGTTTTGGGTTGAACTGTTTTTCATTTGTGGAAACTGAATAACTAAATCAACGTGCACTTCTATACAAAACTCTATGAACCTTTATCTGCAGATTGTACATATTGTAAATATCTTTGTACATACTTTTTCCACTTAATAATAAAGGCAACCGTTCCCTGTTCAGCTGGACTCACTCTCTGACTGGTTGATCTGTGTGGGGTCAACGTAAGGATTATGTTGTCATGTAAAGCTTCACCCAAATGAACTAGAGAAACAATTCTAACTTTATAACAGAATAAAATAACATATTTTTATAACTTACTGTCTGTCCTTATCTGTTAACAAACCTGTGTGACTTAAATGTGTGGGGATTAGTTCATTCTTGGGTTCCTTTGACCCACAATATCAAGGGTGACGCTGTAACAACACTTTAAGTAAAAGGCTTGTTATGCCACATTAATAATTATCAATAATAAAAATGAATGTATAAAAGTGGCTTCTGATCTCTTCTGATCTTCAGTTTTTCCTGCTGATTGTGGGTCTGGTTCACGTCTAACGGCCTCTAAACATCATCTAACAATCTGTTTATTCTCCAGAAACTTCAGAAATGACATAAATGCCATGACGGACATTCTTACCTCGCCATAGTCGGCACTGGCTTCACCATTTCATACCAGAAGCTCTGTATGCGTTTCCAATGACATCACGCAGAGTTCCGGCAGCCATCTTGAATACCGAAGTGAATTATGCAGTACTACAACATGTAACAATATCTCAGGATGAAAATGAAAGATTGACAGTGGCACTTTTATGAACTCGTAATCGTTGCTCAAGAAGAAAACAGTAAAAACACACGTTTATATGATATAACCAGCAAATGTGGCACAGACGTAGCAGCTCTGTCTGTGGAGCTACAGCAGGTCATTGATATACTTTTATTTATAAAGCCATGCTTGGTCTACTGCCCTCTTACATCTGTAACCTAATCTCACGGAGGAGCGTTGGCTCTTACAGTTTGCGTTTAAATGATCATTTGTTGCTCACTGTTCCATTTGCTGTTCAGAACTGCTCCTTCTACAGGGAACACGTTACAAAAACACTGGAAAATAACTGATCTTATTCCATTGAACAAATTTAAGTCCAGACTGAGAGCACTTGAGTCGACCTCTTGTAAATGTTTTTATAATGAGTATGTAATGTATAGGCCGATGTCAGGGGTCGGCAAGTCGGCTTGGCTTCGGGCCAATATTTTTGTATGCAGATAGGTGGCGGGCCAGCCGGTCCATTGATAAAATATAGATTTATTCATGCATGGATATTCAATACTAGATAACCCCAAACTATATACTATATGTTTTATGTAAAAATAAAATATTGTTTGAAACAATACTATCCCGAGTCTGTCGGATTTTCGCAGGTTACACAGCACTAGCAAAACATAAAGTTAGCATCACAAACATGTCGCTTTCCAAAGGACAAAAAAGAAAAGTGGAAACAGTGAGAACAGGAGTTTTAGGGAGGAATGGAGACAAACATATGGTTTCATCCTGCCTGCATATGTGAATGCCAAACCTCTGTGCCTCATCTGCAACCAGGTCATCTCCGTTTGCAAAGAGGACAATATTCGGCGACATCACTGTTACGCCGAAAACTGCCCCCCTCTTACCGCGCACAGATGAAACAACGACAGGAAGGTTTCTAGGACTGTCTCTTAACAGTTATATGAGGAGTGTGGCGTGTGTGAAAGCACTCACATGCGTGTGTCTCACGGTGAAAGCGTGAGAGTTGAAGAGGGGGTGCATTTTTAGGCGGTCATGCAGTTTTCGGCGTAACACCGGCACGCCGCAGTTGTGTGAGCAGCGCTGTAGTGCCTGGATGAGGTAAAGTATGAGGATCAGGCTTAGAGTTCAAATGCAACAGTGGACAAACACAAGCAAAGATCAGGGGCAAAACATTTGCGGATAAAGAACAATTAAGTCTCTAAATTTTTTATATCCTCTGGCGGAGCCAAAAAATATTGGGAACGGGCCAAAGTTGTCCCCCGGGCCGGACGTTGCCGACCACTGGCCTATGTAATTCTGTAACTGTAACTTTTGCTGCCTCTTGGCCAGGACTCCCTTAAAAAAGAGGTTTTTAATCTCAATGGGACTTTCCTGGTTAAATAAAAATAAAATAAATAAAATAAAGGATTTACTAAAGATCTGCTTCACTCTGAAGACTAAACTAACTCATCAAAGAAGAAACAGAAAACCTTTCTCTGGGATTTTTACAGGTTGTCATGTCAATAGAGTCTCTGTCTGAGTCTGTGTTTAAGCTGCTCAAGACGTTAGCATGCTACTGGTTAGCAACTGTCAATGGCTTCAACACGATAAACACATGTGTGTCTCACATCTATGAACACTGAGGAAATACTACAGTAACAGCTCAGCTCTGACCTCTGTCACATGTTGTATCCAAGGCTAGATGTCTGTGGTTCAGGGTCAGAGCTGTTGAAGCTAAATGCTAACTGGTAGCATGCTAACATCTTGAGCAGCTTAAACACTGACTCACTGGTTTCTTCACATAAACATGCGTCTCTGGGGCCGTGTTTTTACTGTTATCTTCTTAAGCAATGATTACGAGGACATAAAAATACCTCTGTCAATCAGTCGTCTTTCTTTATCATCCTGAGATATTGTTACATGTTGTAGTTACTGCATAATGCTACTGCGGTATTCAGAAGGTCCAAGTCCAAGGAAGGACAAAGGTCACATGACTGAAAGGCATGAAGCCGTTTATTATCAGTGTGTGTTTGTAGGAACAGGCTCAGAAACGTGTCTTGTACTTACATCTGCAGTACTAATGGGGCTCGTACAGTCGTGCTCCAAAGTTTACACACACTATTTTTCAAAGAATATGAATAATAACACAAAACGTTTTTTCACTCATAGTCAGTGTGAAGCCATTTATGGTGAAACACCTGAGTTTGCTATTTTTAAATCATAATGATCATCTTTTCATCATCGTTTCCGTCGCTATTTTGATGCTTTTTATAAAGAAGCTTTTAGATTTGGGTAAAGCCAAACTGTAGAGAATGTGCTCGGGTCAGGTGGGGGTTAAGAGCTTAAATACTTTCTGTCGAGCTGCGGGAAATGTGTTAAGTATCTCTGACAGTTAAAACATTTGTGAAATGAAATGTGAACGTACAGTAGAGCACATTTGTATATATTTCAGATGTTTCTCCAAACACATCACTTCATTCTCGTGATGGAGACAGTCTCCAGGACACTGAGAAATGCTCTGTGGTCAGAACCGCCCGGTCCTCCTCACAGCTGCTCGTCACTGTCACAGGATTCACCGGATTATAAAATAATCAAATATACTCCCTCAGATTCCAGGACATGGGCGTTTCTAAAACTCAGGCCTGAATGTGGAGCCGTGTTAGATTCCATTTTCACTCAGACCCCCTCCCTAGGCACGTTTTTGCTGCCTTTTCCAAACTAGTATCTTTGAGTAGAGTATACACTGTAACTTCCAACACATTGCGCTTACTTGGAATAAGTTGTAAACCCGATGCATAATTATTAAGCCCAATGTTAAGCCATGATTATTAGTAACGCTAGTATGATTAAGAGGGATTTCACAGTATTCATTACTTATGACACAAGTTCTGATTACTAGACATGTTAGTACTGACAACTGGGAATTCCTAGTACTGATTACTTTTGTTACTTAAATATGGTCTTAACCTGTACTATTATTCTTAGTAATGGTTACTGGAATATTCCTGTTCCCTTTATGTTTTATTTCTTATTCCCATTAATGAAGCTGTACATTTTTAGTACAAGAAATAAATGTTGTAAAGAAGCAAGAAAAAGTATAGTTATAAAGTCAATTTATTGTCATTTTAAGGTGCAATTAATGATAGAACATTTCCATTTCTGCAGTTATAGTTTACATCAGTCCAAACAGGTGGATCAGTTTGTACTGACCTGATGAAGCCGAGGAGCTGAAGTGTCTCAGAAGGTTCCACAGACTCTGTACATGCAGCAGGTTCTGCAGACTCACAGCAGGAGGAAGGGGATCTTTGTAAATCACTGTCAAAGCTCACTCCTCAAAGTCTTCATCAGCGTGATCAGATTTCTGTAAGACATGAAGAACAAAAATACTTTAGTCGTGAGTCCCTAAGACTAAACCAAAACCTACAGATTAAATGTTGCTTTGTCTCATCCAAACATCTCAGCTCTGACTCTGTCTCACCTCAGTGTGTTCAGCTCCAGCCTCAGCAGATCCTTCCACAGCTGCAGTCTTCAGTCTGACACTGGACACACACACAACCATTCACAAATGTTATTTCACATCCAACTTAAGGCCAATTTGTCCAAATATAACGATTAGTGCATTAGTGCCGTCTTACCTACTGCCTGGATGCAAAGTTGGTCTGAACGTTTTCACAGTAGTGCAGATTTCTGTAAAACAAAGAAATACAATCAGTAAGCTCACTATAGCCACATCCACACAGGATTACAATTACGTAAAAAGTAAAGATTACGGACGTCCTCAGAGTTTTATGATAGTAGGGTAAAATATATCATAGACTAAACCAGTTCTGTACATTTGAGTCCCTTCTCACCTCAGTGTGCTGAGCTCTGTCTCATCAGGTCTTTCCACAGCTGGACTCCTCAGTCTGACCCTGGACACACAAACCATTTAAAAGATTATTTTACTAAAGGACATGTTGTTTACAGAACTGATCAGTGCAGTCTTACCTTCAGCATTGATGCTGAGTCAGTCTCTAAATCTTTACAGCAGTCACTGTCTGGGAAAACAAAAAACTTTAATCATAACCAATAGTATTAGATACACATTCATTTAATATAGTGAGTTGTTAAATGGTGAGTGCAAACTGAAAAATAGAATTTTTGATTTGAATATTTTATTTCGAGCTAAAGAAGAAAAGAAAAAACAGAAATATATATATACATAATAAAAGAAAAAAGAAAAAATAATTTACATTACAGCTCGAAAAGGAGTGGGAAGAAGACAAGCTTATTGACTCCCACCCCTGTTCATAAACTTCAATAACAATAACTATAACAATAACTGACAACAGTGCATATTTCTTACCATTTTACAAAACAACTATCAACCGAGTTGGTTACATATTAACAAATGCGACACTGCATTATACCAGGTCAACATTCACAGTATCTCACACGCTACAACCAGTGTATTATTTCTGTCTCCCATACAGAATTCATTACCATGTTGGCATTATCGTTATTCACCATCACCATTACAACCCATATAACATTACTCTGTATCAAAGTGTTTGAATGGTACATAAAATACTCCACATTTATTCATGAAAGGTACAGTAATCGCAGACTGATTGATGTTCATGATAACAAGAATGGTCTTAATGATATGTGTTAAAAGGGATTCGGGGCTTTTCTTTCTTATTCTTCTTTTCTGTGACTGGACCAGCTGCCAGAGGGGAGCAGCCCCCGAGCAACCGGACCATCATTTGTTAAGTGTTATTTAAGTGTTAAATGTTATTTTTTGAGCGTGCTGCACCTGATTTAACATTTGAAATGATGAGTATTACAGTAATTTGTACAACAAATGTTTGACATACCACTGTGCGGTCACCAAATTAAATAACAAATGTGTTATAGGGTAGAGCAAGAGCTTTGTTGTACTTTTCAAATATAAAAAATATTGAAAATAGTAACAATACATCAAACTCTTAAAGCAATCACAAATATATCCAAAGACACACTCACCTTAAGTTGATTAATGAGAAATAAAACAGGAAAGGTCCTGTTTTCTGCTGTTTCTGCTCGATGATACACTGAGGGCTGTTGAACACTTCTCTTCTGAATTCAAAACAGTTCAGAGCAATCTGATTGGCTGATTCTGCACATGACCTGAACCAATACCAGGCAACGTAGGTTATAGCTTAGTTTTGTCCGTTACGGTTACTAGACAGTCAAGTTCCCGTTACAGGGGGGCAGTAGAGGACACTGGGGAGGTTAGTGAGAGTTACTAAAACCATGTACTGGATAAAGAGAAAAGCAAGTTAAGCCAATGTTAAGCTTATTTTATTAAAAACGGGCAAATCCTAGTAAATGGGACAGAATCTTATATTGGATACTTTAGAATGAGCGTGAGCACAACAGGACTACAAATAATCATTACTGGCATCATGTAAAGTTAGTAAATACTTGCAAAACCATGTCACTGGAACGGAAACATGCTGCAGTAAAATGGAAAAGCAATTAATCACAATTTTCTCTTGATAATGTACTTCTTACATGGAATAGAAGGTCAATGCAGAAAATTTTAGGTCTCCTAGTAATTATAACACTTTATTTCAATATTTCAGTAATCAGAATTTACAGTGTACCTTTGGTCATTACCAGTGGGACCCCCCATTGCAACTCGGCCCCGGCCCACACACACAGAGTCACAGATGAATGAAATTTAGAACAAAGAAAGCTGACATGATGAGGAACAAAGTAATATGACAGTTTTGGGCTTTACCTCTTTTTCCATATATTAAACTATACATCTACAAAAATGCAAAAGAAATGTCAAACAGAAAAGCACTTCACAGATGAGTACATTATTGTCTTTTGTGTTTATCTTTACCATTTCAAATGTAAATAGAAAACCTCCCCAACTCATTAGCTTCACATTAAGCCCAAGATGAGCTCAGTACCTCAGACGGATCTCCAGCTCTAACAGACGATGTGTTCATGCTCCCTCTGAGGTCTGGAATTCTCTGCACGTGTCCATACAGGCCTGTGAGACCATGACATGGAAAACTTTTAACCTACAGTTCAACTCAACCTTTTGGGATTTGCTTCAAACTTGGCACAGTTGATGTTGCTATACTAACTATTCTGAGAGTATCATTTGAGCTGCATATCTTTTCTATTTGATGAGATTTAGGGGATTTTAAAGAGGGTTCAAATCAGGCCTTGATGCAATGAACAAGTTTCACTAACTTTAGACGTTTGTGACAGACTGTTGGGACTTTTATTACTTATTTCTACTTTTCAAAATAGCTTTAACAATGAATACAGAATATGTTGCCAGTGTCATCACTAAATAAGATACACGATGGTTTAACACGGGGTCACCAACGTGGTGCACACAGGTGCCCTTTGGGGCAGTAGCCCAGTAGCCCTTGAGACTTTCTTAAGGTGAAAAACAAATACAAATACAAATACAGTTATTTTTATTCTTTTGACTCTGTACGAGTTTAAATGCAGCTATTTTGTTACAATATGTGGTGAATATCCTCTAAGTAAACAGTGTAAGTCTTTGGTTTTAAACTGGTAGCTCTCAAACAACTTAGTGACCTCTGGTTTAACGACATAACAAAAACACATGTCACATCATTCATATTTGATAACACCTCAGTAACTGTGACTGTTTCTAAACATTAATCCCATTTCTATCCTCGACAGTGGCTCAGATGGTAAAGCGGGGTCGTGATTGTAAGGTTGCCGGTTACAATCCAAGCTCCCGCAGGTGCAAACTGCCATTGTGTCCTTGGGCAAGAAACTTCCCCACAGAGTCTGTGTATGAATGTAGTGTGTGAGTGAATGGTGCTGGTCGGATTGGTCAAAAGCACATATTGGCAGCCTTGCTTCCATAGCCACAGCTCCCAGGGCACCTGTGGCTACAACAGTAGCTTATCATCGCTGAGTACTCTAGACCCCAGCGTTGGTGGTCTTGGTGTTTGTTCATATATTTGAGCTTGTCCAATCCCCTTTAAATCCAGTCAAAGCCCATCTACATCCCGTCTAAGTGAGTGTGAGTTGGTGGTCTAGATGTATGCAGCCACGCTTCTGTCAGCCTGCCCCAGGACAAACTGGCTGCAGCTGGTATGAAGTGAATGAAAATCCCCATTCCTTTGTGAGACTTGTGTCATGAAACGCATTATATAAATAAGATTCCCTTCCCCTTTACCCAGTCTAAAGTTGACCTGAGTCTAGGGTTGCCAGGTCTCAGCAGTAAACCTGCCCAAGGACCTGGCAACCCTGCCTAAGTCAGTCTAGTTGGAGCATAAGTTAACCCAGTCTGAGCCTGTGTTTGCCTATTCAGAGCCTAAACCTGTTCCTATGAGGTTAGACTGGGTTTAAATGTGATCTAAAATCCACACATACACCTGGTGTTAACCATGACAGGTGAACAAAGGCTCAGACTTGGTTTAGATTGAATTTTAAAAGAATACTCAGTTATTCAGAATAATGAATAACCGGCCATTTTACAATATACTGTAGTGGTACTGATATTCTTTGGCCCAATGAAGAAGAGAATCGGATGATTCCTGAAACGTTGGGTTCCCTTGTGTTTTCGGGATTCAAAGCTCTAGAAATCAGGCTAGAAATTAGATAGAAAAACTCTTCAGACAAATCCTTGAGAACCTGACGAAGGCCTTTAAGGTTGAACTGTGTTTCGGTTATATGGTAAATGGTATCAACCTATATAGCGCTTGATGGTGAACCAAAGACAAATTTCCACTGAGGTAAACATTAAAGTTAAATCTAATCTAATATAACAGCACCAGGCAGGTCAGGTTTTTGTGAGTGGATAATGCGTTAGACAAACTTTTAATCATTTTAGAAAAAAATGCAAAGGTGAAAGTGCACAAATAGTCATTTTAATGTGTGAGAAAACATAAACCAAGAACTAAAATTGATGACTATATGAAAAAAAGTTGTGTCTCTCCCCAATACGTTATTACCCACACGTCGACTCATCTGCCAGTGGTAACACAGCAGGTGTAATGAAAATAGAAAAGATGATAAACCACAAAGCAATAAAGGTTCCTTCAGTAAACACAGTAAACAGCTCCCAAAATGTTCTTGTTAAGTTAATGTTACACATGTTTAGACCGTCATATATGATACTTAGTGATGACACGGGAAACATATTCGGTATATATTGTCATTGCAATGTTTTGATATAATAATATGTAATGTGTATTAATATAATGAGTAATAAAAGTCCCAACAGTCTGTCACAAACGTCTAAAGTCCCTAAAGTTAGTGAAACTTGTTCATTGCATCAAGGCCTGATTTGAACCCCCTTTAAAATCCCCTAAATCTCATCAAATAGAAAAGATATGCAGCTCAAATGATACTCTCAGAATAGTTAGTATAGCAACATCAACTGTGCCAAGTTTGAAGCAAATCCCAAAAGGTTGAGTTGAACTGTAGGTTAAAAGTTTTCCATGTCATGGTCTCACAGGCCTGTATGGACACGTGCAGAGAATTCCAGACCTCAGAGGGAGCATGAACACATCCTCTGTTAGAGCTGGAGATCCGTCTGAGGTACTGAGCTCATCTTGGGCTTAATGTGAAGCTAATGAGTTGGGGCAGTTTTCTATTTACATTTGAAATGGTAAAGATAAACACAAAAGACAATAATGTACTCATCTGTGAAGTGCTTTTCTGTTTGACATTTCTTTTGCATTTTTGTAGATGTATAGTTTAATATATGGAAAAAGAGGTAAAGCCCAAAACTGTCATATTACTTTGTTCCTCATCATGTCGGCTTTCTTTGTTCTAAATTTCATTCATCTGTGACTCTGTGTGTGACCACAGCACTGCTTTGGATAGAATCACAACGTTCCGTCTGAAGCCTGTCCCGTTAAAGTAGTTTTTGGGGCCTCACAGCCGAACGGGGCCCGAGTTGCAATGGGAGGTCCCATTGGTAATGACCCAAGGTATACTCTACTCAAAGATACTAGTTTGGAAAAGGCAGCAACAATGTGCCTGGGGAGGGGGTCTGGCTGCTGGACTATAGAAATGTTCCACACCATCCAACTCCTGTGGCATCAGTCCAGGAATAAAGAGTTTTGGATCAAGAGTTTTTATTCATAAAAATCTAATCAAATGAGTTACTTCAGCATCTGTAACTCACTGAATTTAGAGCCAGAGTTCTCAAACTTTCATACAAAGTCCCCACATTTGTTCACTACTGATGGCACTACTTCAAAGCTCTGCAAGAAAATCACAGGCCTCGTGAGTTAATGTCAGATACATGGAGTTCCTTTATTAAAACCAGCCCCACTACCGGGGTGGGTTGTACAGTTAAACAAAAACAGAGGCCATGTGACGTGCTTCAAAAAGAGGTTTATAGAAGTGACAGAACAATGTCTCTGTCTAACCTGTGCTGGTCAGTCCATCACACAGGTCAAACACTTTGCCCTGCGCCTCAGAGGAAACCTGTTTGATGTCCCTACACACTGAGGATCACTGGACCCTGAAGTAGTAAGATGTTGCATCAGACACATACCTTAAAAATAAGTAGGTGTGTGGCACGAAGGATTCCGAGGCACTCTGTTAATACAACACAGACAAAGTGTCTTCCTCAGGGCATAAGGCAGCATGCTGCCCTATTCATGTTGTCAAAGGTTAGTGTATTATGCAAGATCCTTTTATGGGCGGCAGGGTAGCACAGCGGTTAGCGCTCGTGCTTCACAGCTAGAAGGTCTGGGTTCAATTCCCACCAGGGACGGGGCCTTTCTGTGTGGAGTTTGCATGTTCTCCTCGTGTCTGCGTAGGTTTCCTCCGGGTACTTTGGTTTCCCCTACCACTAAAAACATGTACAATAGGCCAGGATGAATGAGAGTGTGTTTGAGAGTGCGCATGGGGGACGACGGATGGAAATTAGCCCAAGGCTACAATCCGGTGTGGCTTGTTTACATGTATGAGACCCATGTATGTTCATTAACATGCACTGTCCCGACCAAATAAATAAAATAAGATCCTACTATTTCAGAGTCCCTGAAGAGCACCTGGCTTTGCAGATGTTTACAACATTCCACTGCAGCACTTACCCTTTTGTATCACCCTCTCAGCTCCTGCTCAGGATCTGCTCAGTGTTTTATGGCAGATCCCATGTGGTAGAAATAGACAAAGGACAGCACTACTAGTCAGAATGGAATTGTTATTGCCTGTCATCCCATGTGGTGCCTTTGACACTGATCTGACTGATTTGCCTTTCTCTCTGACCTCATCAGATGCTTTTTTTAAACATCTGCAGGCACTTCTGTCAGTCTTTCTTTTCCACTGTCGATTCTGTAAAAGTATCAATTCAACAAAGTGTCATTAGTTGTACAGTATGTAAGTCTTACCAGGGGCGGGGTCCCTGTCAGCCATTGTTCATGGTTTGAAAACCCATCCATCCATCTTCTTCCTCTTGTCCGATGCCGGGTCGTGGGGGCAGCTGTTGGAGCTGCACCAGCCCCTATGGCTCCTCCTGCAGGTGGTGGGTCCACAGAAGGACGGCCTCATGGTTCTAACCGGGCCTGTTGGTCTCTCATAAGGGGCTTCTGAACCGCTCTTTGTCTGACCCGTCACCTAGGACCTGTTTGGGGCCTGGGAAGCCCAACAGAGCTCCAGGACTCAGGTCAACCACGATGGTGAGGCCCATCAGGTCAACCCACGTTAAGGGAGCTCCAGGATCATTCAGGCTCAAACCCTCCACCAGTTAAGGTGGAGGCTCCAGGATCATTCAGGTCAACCCTCCACCACGTTAAGGCGGAGGCTCCAGGATCATTCAGGCTCAGACCCTCCACCACGTTAAGGCGGAGGCTCCAGGATCATTCAGGTCAAACCCTCCACCAGGTTAAGGTGGAGGCTCCAGGATCATTCAGGTCAACCCTCCCCAGGTGGAGGCTCCAGGATCATTCAGGTCAAACCCTCCACCAGGTTAAGGTGGAGGCTCCAGGAGGGGATTGAAATGATCAGGGGAAATGTGCTTCACATTCTGCCTGAGAAACAGTTTGATCTAATGTAAGTCAGATGGTTTTAGGTGCAACAGTTTAAGCATTAAACTAAATATATAGTCCTGTCAAAGAATTTACCTCAAAATCATTTTCTCTCTAGAATCTGCATGAACCTGTTTCCAGCCGTGACGATCACCATGTGGGTAAACACTGATATGATCATGTGACTCCTCCTCTGACCCCTGAGTGGTGGAGTCGATGGTGTTAAAACTCTCCTCATGTTACAACCAGAGGTCTCCCTAAAGGAGGAGGAAAAAGTAACAAAAACACACAAAAACGTGACGACAACTCAGCAACATTGCAGGAAACACGAGGAAGAATTTGGATCAGCTTTGTAGGTCTTAGCTTTCAAATGAGGCGTTACTCTATAGGCTGGAAGAAGCTTTTAGATTTGGGTAAAGCTGAACTGGAGAGAATGCGCTCGGTTAAAGCATTAGTGTCTGTGTATCAGACACTGCCCTCTGCTGGACAGACCGAGGAAGCAGCTCTGTTATGTTTCTAAACAGCCTCCTCTTCATCATCATCATCATCATTCAGGTTTATTAAAGCATTCTTCTTCATTTAAAATCAATAAAAGTCATAAAACAATAATAATAATAATAATAATAATAATAATAAAAACTATAAAATATATAAAAATTAAAAAATAATTAAATGCCATAAAATACGTAAATAAAACAAAATATTAAAATAAATAAAAAGGCACAGGGACCAGAGAATAAAAGTGGATCTTAAGACGAGATTTAAAACAGACACAAAACAACTTCCTCCAGTTTAACCTCTTAACCCCCGCCTGACCAGTTCAGCTTTACCCAAATCTAAAAGCTTCTCGACTGGAGTTTACGGCCTCCAGGCCAGAGGAACGCCTCATTTGAAAGCTAAGACCTACAAAGCTCAGCTAAACACGTTATTGTTGTTGATTTTTTCATCTCCTTTTTGTGACACTTTTTTTCCAAGAAGCTTTTAGATTTGGGTAAAGCCGAACTGGAGAAAACTCACTGGGTTCAGGCGGAGGTTAAGAGGTGAAGGGAAACTGGATTAAAGCGCAGTCTACATTCAAGAATCATCTATTATGAAAAAATAAAAAGGAATCGAGAATTGAAATCTGTCACTATGGCAGGCCCTGCCCCGCGGGCGCTGAGAGGGAAATGTCTGCAGGTGCGCGGCCTCTGAATGTCCCTGCGTGACATGGAGGTCTAAAAGCTTTGTGCAACCTTCCAATTGCGGTTCGTCGTAATCACGGTAAGTAGTTTATAACTTAACCGCACTTGACTTACTCTGAATATTTCTAATGCTGGGGTGTTTAGTGTCGGACCTTGGCGTGGCTATTGCGAGGCCTTACGCCGGTGCGAGGAGCACGGACACAGAAAACAGCCTCTGATCTGCTTCGTGTCGTGTGGGTTTCTGAGTGCTACATAGGTAAGGATCACCTCTGTGGTTTCCGCCTTGTTGTTTAGTCACTAAATTGTAATTATTCTACATAGGACTGGGTCGAGTTTTCCGTTCCCTCATGGTCATCGTTTTCTGGACTAGAACCTCTCCACTCGGGATTGGTTCGCAAACAGACATTCCAGGGCTCGAAATTGCGACCATTTTGGTCTCATATGCTCCAAAATGATGCCTTTGCGATCTCAAAATAGAATCACTGGCATGTTTGCGACTGCAAACAAATGCTCCACCTTAAAAGAAAACCTTCTCGTGCTACCTTAAAAACGCTTGTGTCATTGTTTTCACAAACGCTGCCTGCCAAGAACAGTAAACGTTCTGTTCCAAAATGGTTAGAGCTTATAGTAAAGTACGATCTGTTCTCTCTTTTGTCTCAGCGCCGCTGTCCTTCCTCTCAGTCACACGCACTGGGCCGTCCTGCACCAGCCCCGCCCGTGTTCTCTGGGTGTGCACCGCTCTCATTCATCTGCCCGCTTTCATTTAATGAGCCAATGTATTTACGCAACTGCAGTCTCTTTATGAGAGAAACGAGGAATATATATGTCATTCATAACCTCATTGGGCTGGGGACGATCTCTCTAATGACGCGCGAATCGATGTCGGGCGGAGAAGCAGCGCAAACTTCCAAGTCCCAAAAGCGAATCATCTGCGGTGAAGCAGGGGCGGAGCAAGTCGGGGGTTGGGAGGCACAAAATCTGGTGTCCCATTTATAATGTTAAAATTGAGCCTAATGAGTTTTGCAGATTGCTGAATCATTGCAAACAGCTAAAATAATACTTCTAAAATGCAACAGAAGGCTGGAAGTGGCATGTGATATGTTTAAATCCCCTTCATCCCTGTAAAAAGCTTCCCTGTTTTTATTTTTGGTTGTGCTCCTACATTTTAGAATTAGGAGCACAAGCGCTACCAAGAAAAAAAGTGAATTTCGAGCCCTGCATTCTATTGCGTATCGACTCAAAACACGGACTCCCAACGGTGTCAAAAGCACCAAGAAGTTTATTCCAGGTAACTGAGCTCCTGGTTTTCCCAATGCAAAAGTTTCAAAGGACATTTTGCTTTAGTTTGTATTTGCATATTTGATTTGGGTGAGTGTTTGACTGAGTGAGAGTGTGTTTTTAAACTTCTTAGAATTAAAATTATAAAAAATTAAAAAAAGCTTTTGTAAATTAGTATTTTCAAATCACAAATAAAAGTCATGTAAACTGATTTTGCTTGTCTGTCGTTCCTCTCAGTTCTCTCGAACCTGTGTGGCCATCGTGGGGTGAAATTCCAATGTTGTGTTAATTCTACGTTCTATCCAGGTTCCATGGACCTGAAATTCCAAGGTGGCGTTGTGGAAACTAAATTTGTGTCACTGTCGGAGGTTTGTCACCGTACTCTGTGGCAGCGGAGCGCTCTCGTGATTATATGTTTTGGCCGTATCGTTGTAGCTCCATGTGACTCATGTTAATGAACAAGCCTCTCTGGGTTTCAGGAACGTGCAACAGGCCCCGTCCAGGTGGAATCAAACCCGGGACCTTCTAGCTGTGAAGCACGAGCACTAACCACTGCGCCACCGTGCCGCCCAGAAAACATGTTTTATTGATTTGTATTATGTATTTCCTTTGGAACATTTCATTTCTCATCTTTCATGTCACAATAGAATCATGAATCAGACTTTTACTCTGTTACTGCTGTTTACTTCTACTTAACCTCCTAACCTCAAGATTCACTTTCTCCAGTTTGACTTTACGCAAATCTAAAAGCTTTAAAAAAAAAAGCATAAAAATAGCGACAAACACGAGACGTATCATAACACGGTTGAATCCTGCGGTAGTAATGCTCCTCTGCCACTAGATGTCACTGTGGAGAGGCTGTAGTTTGTTTGGCCCTGCTGCTTCAGTCCTGGATTGTTGACATTTGAGATTTGTTTGTCACATTTTTTCATCACTTTTTTGTGGCTTTTTTGTCGGGTTTTGTGACATTTCATCCTTGTTTTTGTCTCTATTTTGACGCTTTGTTCAAGAAGCCGTTAGATTTAGGTAAAGCCGGTTCAGGTGGGAGTTAAGAGGTGAATACAGATCAAAGTGAGATCATTGTGTTTGGTCACAGACACTCAGACGCTGGGACCGAAAAGTCACGTTAGAAATAAACGGGTCATCACGGACTCAGACCTGAAATAAAAACCAGACTTAGAGAGACTTATTTATGCTTTTGTCTCCAGCAGGTTAGACGACTGTTAGAGAGCCAGGAAATACCACCATATTAGTCCAGTGCTCCGGTCTCTGCACTAAATGTTAGAGCCGTATGAAGCATCTCAGGGAGGGGTCTCCTGGTGGTTCCAGAGTCAGGACTAAACACGCTGAGGCTGCGTTTCAGGTTCATGCAGCTAAAGCTCTGAAACGGCCTCAGTGAGGACGTGAGACAGACCTCTGACCTCAGACTCTGACCTCTGACCTCAGACTCTGACCTCAGACCTCTGACCTCAGACTCTGACCTCTGACCTCAGACTCTGACCTCAGACCTCAGACTCTGACCTCAGACTCTGACCTCAGACTCTGACCTCAGACTCTGACCTCAGACTCTGACCTCTGACCTCAGTCTCTGACCTCTGACCTCAGACTCTGACCTCTGACCTCAGACTCTGACCTCAGACTCTGACCTCTGACCTCAGACTCTGACCTCTGACCTCAGACTCTGACCTCAGACTCTGACCTCAGACTCTGACCTCTGACCTCAGACTCTGACCTCAGACCTCAGACTCTGACCTCAGACTCTGACCTCTGACCTCAGACTCTGACCTCTGACCTCTGACCTCAGACTCTGACCTCAGACCTCAGAGCGTGATGTCACCTGAAACCCAGCAACCCAAAGGCATCAGATCTGATTGGTAATCTGATTACTGCAGTTATCTGATTTGTTCTGGTCATAAAAACGGAGCCACTGACGAATCTTCACTTTGACATGAAATAGATGTAACTTAATTCATCATCATGAATGAATGAAGAATGTTTTGTTTCTCTTGTCACGACTGAAACATGAATCGGACTTTTACGCTCAAACAGTTGAGTACTTTTGTACTCGAGTAAGTATTTTGGCCCTGGCTGATGGAGTAGTGTTGTGGTTGATGTGAAAGAGAAGACTGATGCTCGTTTAATGAGCGGCCTCTGATTGTGTGTCCGTCTCCGTCCTGTTTCCCACGTCACGCCGAGGGTGACGTCTCCACGGCAACGGCGTCTCCGTGGTAACGGCGCCGCCATCGCCCGGGGACGACACACAGCGCCACCACCGGGTCAGAGCCGGGTCAGCGCGAGAGACGCGGCTTCAGGAAGGTTTCGTTCAGCGCCTGCAGGAAAAATATGAATGTTAGGATCTTTAAATAATCAGTTTGGATAGAGTTACTGCTTCCTGCATAATAAACTCAACTTTAAACCTGAAACACACACTTATCCAGTCACAAACACTGATGTGTTTGGTATCCACGTGTAGCATGAAACACGCTGTAATCCAAATATGGTCATTTCCTTTGTGGGAGACAGCAGCGGCTAAAGACGGGAGGAATATACACAGGGACTAAACTTTAACATCTGCACTTTAGTCGCTCCATAAGACTCTGCGCTTTACAGACTCCCGCACTTTACAGACTCCGCACTTTACAGACTCGCACTTTACAGACTCCGCACTTTACAGACTCCGCACTTTACAGCCAGACTCCGCACTTTACAGACTCCGCACTTTACAGACTCCCACTTTACAGACTCCGCACTTTACAGACTCGCACTTTACAGACTCCGCACTTTACAGACTCCGCACTTTACAGACTCCGCACTTTACAGACTCCACACTTTACAGACTCCACACTTTACAGACTCCACACTTTACAGACTCCACACTTTACAGACTCTACACTTTACAGACTCTACACTTTACAGACTCTACACTTTACAGACTCTACACTTTACAGACTCCACACTTTACAGACTCTACACTTTACAGACTCTACACTTTACAGACTCCGCACTTTACAGACTCCGCACTTTACAGACTCACACTTTACAGACTCACACTTTACAGACTCCGCACTTTACAGACTCCGCACTTTACAGACTCCGCACTTTACAGACTCCGCACTTTACAGACTCCGCACTTTACAGACTCCGCACTTTACAGACTCCACTTTACAGACTCCGCACTTTACAGACTCACACTTTACAGACTCTGCACTTTACAGACTCTACACTTTACAGACTCTCGACACTTTACAGACTCCACTTTACAGACTCCGCACTTTACAGACTCCGCACTTTACAGACTCCGCACTTTACAGACTCCGACACTTTACAGACTCCGCACTTTACAGACTCCGCACTTTACAGACTCCGCACTTTACAGACTCCGCACTTTACAGACTCCGCACTTTACAGACTCCGCACTTTACAGACTCCGCACTTTACAGACTCCGCACTTTACAGACTCCGCACTTTACAGACTCCGCACTTTACAGACTCCGCACTTTACAGACTCCGCACTTTACAGACTCCGCACTTTACAGACTCCGCACTTTACAGACTCCGCACTTTACAGACTCCACTTACAGACTCCACTTTACAGACTCCGCACTTTACAGACTCCACACTTTACAGACTCACACTTTACAGACTCTACACTTTACAGACTCACACTTTACAGACTCACACTTTACAGACTCTACACTTTACAGACTCACACTTTACAGACTCTACACTTTACAGACTCTACACTTTACAGACTCTACACTTTACAGACTCACACTTTACAGACTCACACTTTACAGACTCACAACAACACAAAGACTACACTTACAGACTCACACTTTACAGACTCACACTTTACAGACTCACACTTTACAGACTCTACACTTTACAGACTCACACTTTACAGACTCCACTTACAGACTCCCACAGACCACACTTTACAGACTCTACACTTTACAGACTCTACACTTTACAGACTCACACTTTACAGACTCTACACTTTACAGACTCTACACTTTACAGACTCTAATTTACAGACTCTACACTTTACAGACTCACACTTTACAGACTCTACACTTTACAGACTCACACTTTACAGACTCCACACTTTACAGACGAACAGCGAGACGACATTTGAAAGAGTTTTACACACGAGGATCTGATTCCTGATGGATTTATGGAGCTTTGAACCAAAAAAACAATTCTGAATAATACATTGAGTAGTTTATTCAAAAACTCAACCAGATCCAAACCCACTAAACATTAGTTGAGTTGTCAGAAGACCATTCATCAGAACACTTTGCAATTCATTGTGTGGTACTGATTGTTGGGTTATGTCTAATTTATATTTCTCTTCTTATGCTGCCCAAATCTGTTGAAACGTTTGTCCGCTGTTAATTTCTAAATTCAACTTTCTGTGGTGCAGATGCAGTGACCGATGGACAGGCGGAAGGACACAAAGGACTGTGTGTGTGTGGTGTGTGTGTGTGTGTGTGTGTGTGTGTGTGTGTGTGTGTGGTGTGTGTGTGTGTGTGTGTGTGTGTGTGTGTGTGTGTGTGTGTGTGGTGTACCTGCCTACATGCTTTCATTTGCTTAATCCTTATGGACCTCTTGGCACATCTGTTATGTAGTTTATTTTTAAGGAAAATTTCAATCTTTAATCTAATATAGGCAAATAGAAGAAATCGTTCCATCTTTTACCTTTCACACATTCGTTACACCATTGGCTTACATTATATCATTTTCTGATCCTTCTCTACTTGTTGGCATAAAACAATGTCTGAACATGTTATTTTGTTAAATTTTCATCTATTTTGACAAGTTCAAAACATTTTAGTTTTATAGACCAGCTCTTCTGCAACCTAGGGTCCACTGATGACCTGTGTGATGTTCCTAAATATATCATTGACGTTGATTTATAATTATCTTTTATTTTGGCTGTTCACTAACGGCCAGGTGGCAAAATGTTAATATGATGAGGAAGGGGAAAAGGACAAGAAGCCTTTTGAGAAGACTCATGTTTATAAAGGTAAACCCATATCATGTTGAAAAAGGAAAGAAAGTCAGCCCCTTTCAATCTTGATTGGACAAAACATTTACTAACTTGACGGAAAAAAATGCAATGCCAACTGTTTACCATTTGCTGTGACGTTTTTTGTATTAATCCAATATGGTAGTGGATGTATTAGGCAACTGATTTTTGCGGTCAAATACGGGGATGGTGTATCACCCTTAGGTCTTCAGGCCAGAACCTCCTCACTGTCCCAAGGACCCACTTTAAAACCAGAGGTGACTTGTCCTTTGAAGCTGTTGCTCCTAAACTGTGGAATGACCTTCCTCTGTCAGTGTGACCGACACTGTCGATTCCTTTGAAAAACAGCTGAAGACACGGCTGTTTGGACGAGCTTTTAGTTGAAAAGGCTGTGATTCTTTTAATTAATTTGTTTTAATACATTTCTCTGTAACCTTTGTGATTTTATCTGTGAAAGGTGCTATAAATAAAGTTTCTTCTTCTATTACAGCAGATTGCTTCATATCACTTGTCTTGTACTCGTGCAGATGGAGTCATGAAATTGGATTCAACAGCAACACAGGGCTCAATAAGGCTGTGTGCCCTGAACACCTTAAACATTCACCACAAAGACGGCGAGGTGGAGATCACGGCACTGTTTCTCAGGACTGAAAAACTTCAATCAGGGACAAAGGAGAAGGTGGTGAAAGACTGGTGTGGAGCTGCAGGAGGAAGGAGGAGGACAAACCCAGGAGGCGCTGCAGCGTTTTAGAGGATCAGACGGAGACTGAAGGCAGCCAGGTTTCCTCCGGATGCTACGGTTTCCCTGACCTCCATAAACCTGCTGCTCAGGTTGGTCCACAGTGGTGGCGCAGCTCTGGACAAACACCTGAACGCAAAATCGTTGTACGGTACAAAGACAAATAAAGCACTTACTTACTTTATTCCTCAAGCCAGTTATCCATAGCTTTGACTAGTTGTTTGTAGATTGACCTGTTTTGTCAATGTTTAAAAAAAAGAATTGAATGGGGATTGAATTGTGATTTATTTGTAAAGCTTGTATAGGAGTTCAGAAGTCAATTTGCATAATACATTATTTGTATAATTTTGCTCAGTCCAAACCCTTTTGGTTTGGCTTGAATTTTTTTTACCTGAGACATGGTTCCCACAGTGTTTGAAAAAGGTTAATACGGTCTCCTTAGATTAAACTATTACTGATTGATTTTTATAGTAAGACGGTTGGTTTACCTGCTTAACTAGTTTCCTTTCTGTCTTACTCTAGGAACAATCAGTAATGGTTCCCGCATAGTCATTTCCAGACTTAAAGTGTGGGAATTTTAGATATTTGTGTGCAAAGTCAGGTAATATGGAATGTTGGTAATGGCATGTTGTTGCCCCTTAAAGAGTACCTAAACGGGCCAAAGCCTTTCTCCACCCACAAACAAAAGTCAAAAAGTGCTGTGAAAGAGGCGTCTCTGAAGTTTGGGGGTGACATGGGGGGGTCAGTGTGTGGGCCTTTGCATTGGCACAATCACAGCAGACTGATTACGTGGGAGGGACTTGGTTATAAACCACAGGTAAGGGGCGGGACAATGGGCAGCACCTGATGACGATGTGTGGAGCTGGTGCGGCTTATGACGTTCTGTGGAGGCCGTGGACACGTCTCCAGCCAATCAGGAAATTCTAATTTAGTAGCAGAGTTTACCCTGAAGGGGGCGCAACCCATTCGTTTTCAGGCCAAAGTTAGGATTTGACACATGTTTGCGCTATAATGTCAGAATAATGTCAGGGACCAGTGGACAACACTATGAGACACCCATTGAGACAGTTTATCAGTAAAAAAACTTGATTTGGTGTTTAGTTGCTCTTTAAAGGTGATATTGATCGTGTTGTGTTAACCTTTAATTTTGGACTGGAAACGTGATCCTGAACATGGAGATTGATTAGTTTAAAATGTCGTGTTTTTCGTTTGTTTTTAAGGCGAAAATGCATGCAGGCAGTATATTGTATTTCAACCTGGATAGACTCAAACAGGGCGACAGTGCGCAGATGGTAGAGCGGGTCGTCTCATGATGAATGTTGAATGTTACTCACATTTCGTTGTGTTTAAGACTTCAAATCCATCTGCTAACTGTATAAGAGACAACAGGGGTGTGAGTTGTGAACTGCAGAAAGCCATCTTCAATGTGATCAGCCCGAGACAAACAAAGTAAGAAAAAAAAGATGATTAGAAAGATTATTGATATGTATATTAGTTTTTGCGATCAGACCCCGGGGGTACATCGATGTATAAGTCAGTGTAGGTAAACAGCTTAGAGTTAGGGATGTTCCCCCGGAGCCTGGACACTGGTGGTGGTGTGGGAGACCCGCGAAGATGCGCAGGTAGAAGCTGTGACGGAAGAGGTGGAGATGGGGTGGAGGTGGGTCGCAGCGCAGCTGGGAAGCGAACGAACCATGATTGCTGGGGCTGAAAAGCGGGACCGAGGGCGATGATTGGCTGTTACGCAGGTGCAGCTCTTGCATGATGCTGAGGAGGAGGTGTGGCCTCTCGGGAGTGATCATTGGCTGGAGGTCGGTGATGCTGAAATTAGTCCACCAGGTTGAATTAACGCCTAGGCTTCATTATAGAGGTCATGGAAATTCTGCGTGTTACCTGCCACTGTCTGAAATGGCATCGCAGTTAGAGCGCCTATATAAAAACGCTCTAAATAAGTTTAAATTTACGTAGAAAAGACGTCGACAACGACCTCATTTGGACTAGAATTGGCCCTAATCCGGAGGTCCTGGGAACGTTAATACTGCACGTCCAAAAGACGTTGGAAAAAGACGTCACCTGGACTAACAGTCTGCACCTTCAGGGGACCAAAATTGGACGTCCAAAAATGACCCAAAAAAGACGTCGTGTCAACGTGTCTTTGCGCAGTGGGACGTCCCTCTGAGCAAATCTGTGTAACTAATACGTCCCAAAATAAAACATTTAAACCTGGATCTTTCTCTTATTCAGATTTCATCACAAAGAATATCATTTTTTATGCTGAAGACGCCTTATTTTTATATAAAACTAAGATAACAGAAAACTACCAGTACATTATTTTCAGGGGTGGGGTCAGGACGGGGTAGAGATGGGCTTAGGGGCGGGGTCAGGGTTTAGGGCGGGGTCAGGGGGTCAGGGTCGGGGCACGCCGCAGTGCATGATGGGATTGTTGGACCTCATTACGGCCTCGTCCTGAAACAATGGGTGATTATGGAGCGATGATCCGGTAATACGGCTTAATAGTCCGTTGTTATGAGCTCATTTGCATATATTTACATGAATCTGCATAATTTAGAGCAGCGTCAGGGTCGAGGTTTTCACCCGCGACTCGGTCATTTCAGCTCAGGCTGCAGTTATCCTTACACAGGGGACATCATCTTCATACCCTCAGACACTGTGATTATACAGCTCTAAAAATGAACGATACAGAAATTAAATGACTTTTTACAAATACATTTTTAGGAGTGACCATTGATGAAAACTTGAATGAGCAAAACCCACGGCTGTAAAACGAAAACTCTTCTTGTAGAGTAAAAACTCTTCTTTACGTAAATGATGTGAAACAATCGTAAATCTAACACTGTCTTCTTCAAAAACAGGCGATTAGAATCATCACTAAAGCAATTTGTGTTTTTGTAAACCTGTTGAAAATCCATGATCTCTTTGACCTTAATACTTCAGTAATCGTGTACAGCACAAAGTAATATTAATCGTGTACAGCTACTACTCCAGAGCTATATATACAGTGCCTTGTGAAAGTACTAAACACCTTGAACTTCTGCACATTTTGTCATGTTTACAACCATAAACATAAAGATTTTATTTTGAATTTTTACTGAAAGTTCACACACAGTAACAGACAACTGTGAAGTGAAAGCAAAATGATACATGATTCTGTTTTTGTTTTTAAATATAAAAGTGAAAAGTGTGGCGTGCATAAGTATTCATACAGCATGACTTAATACTTTGTGGAACCCCCTTTTGCTGCAATAACAGCAGCAAGTCTTCTGGGGTTTGACTACAAGGTTTGCACATGTAGAGACTGACATTTTAGCCCATTCCTCTTTACAAAACAACTCAAGCTCTGTCACATTAGAAGGAGAGCGTTTGTGAACAGCAGTTTTCAGGTCTTTCCACAGATTTTCAATAGGATTTAGGTCAGGACTTTGACTGGGCCATTCTAACACATTAATATGTTTGTTTTTAAACCATTCCATTGTAGATTTAGCTTTGTGTTTAGGGTCATTGTCCTGCTGGAAGGTGAATCTCCGCCCCAGCCTCAATTCTCTTGCTGACTCCAGCAGGTTTTCCTCCAAAATGTCCCTGTATTTGGCTCCATCCATCTTCCCAACTATTCTTACAATCTTCCCAGTCCCCGCTGAGGAAAAGCAGCCCCATAGCATGATGCTCCCCCACCATATTTGACACTGGGGATGGTGCACTCAGGACGATGAGCAGTGTTAGGTTTGCTCCATACATAACGTTTTGCATTTGGGCCAAAAAGTTCAATTTTTGTCTCATGTGACCAAAGCACCTTCTTCCACATGGTAGCTGTGTCCTCCATATGACTTCTAGCAAACTTCAAACGGGATTTCTTATGGCCTCCTTTCAATAATGGCTTTCTTCTTGCCACTCGTCCATGAAGGCCAGATTGTGTAGAGACTTATAGTTGTCCCATGTACAGATTCCCCCAGCTCAGCGGCAGTACGTCACAGCTCCTCCAGAGTTATCTTAGGGCACTTGGTTACATTTCTGACCAGTGCTCTCCTTGTTCGGTCTGTTAGTTTAGGTGGACGGCCGTGTCTTGGTAAGTTCGCAGTGGTGCTATACTCTTTCCATTTCTGAATGATGGATTGAACAGTGCTCCGTGAGATGTTCAAATCTTGGGAAATCTTTGTATAACTTAACTCTGCTTTAAACTTCTCCACAGCTTTATCCCTGACCTCTCTGGTGAGCTCCTTGGCCTTCATGATGTTGTTTAGTGACCAATACACTCTGACCATAGCTCTGAGGCCCTCACAGAACAGCTGGAATTATACTGAGAGTAGATTACACACAGGTGGCCTCTATTAATGGTTAGGGCAAGGTGTGAACATTCTGCAGTCATTAGAATGTTATAAAGGCAATTTAATGCACTCAGAAAATGCTGTATGAATACTTATGCACGCCCCACTTTTCACTTTTCTATTTTTTGTAAAATAACAGAATCATGTATCATTTTGCTTCACAGTTGTCTGTTACTTGTGTGAGAACTTTCAGTAAAACATTCAAAATAAAATCTTTATGTTTAGGGTTGTAAACATGACAAAATGTGCAAAAGGTCAAGGTGTATTAGTACTTTCAGGTGTATTTGTACTTTCAGGTGTATTTGTACTTTCAGGTGTATTTGTACTTTCAGGTGTATTTGTACTTTCAGGTGTATTAGTACTTTCAGGTGTATTAGTACTTTCAGGTGTATTAGTACTTTCAGGTGTATTAGTACTTTCAGGTGTATTAGTACTTTCAGGTTTAGTTTAGTTTAGTTTAGTTTATTTATTTGTTAGAGCAGTTAACCTGCTCAAAGGGAGTGGGCTGAAGCCAAAGGCTTATAAGCGCCCACCCCAAAATAAAAATAATAACATTACATTTAATATTTACAAGGTAGCAAATCATAAACAAAGGAACATAGGGCAAAGTAACAATAAATGATGAAGAATAAGACAAAAACAACAGCAAAATAAAGAACAAAAGAATGTGCTACTTTTATGTTATAAAGGTGCATTCATACATATTATACTCTGAGATCTTGCTACTTCCCAGTTGTCATTACTATCCTCAATATAATTTAATTTGGGTTTAATTATCATTAATTATCATTATTAAAGGTGCATTAATACATATTATATTCTGAGATCTTGCTACTTCCCAGTTGTCAATACCATCCTTAATATAATTTAATTCGGGTTTATTTATCATTATTATTATATTTGTTTAATTGAGTTATATGTGAAGTATGATGTAAGCCCTGCATAGTGTGGTGCATTAAAAAGCCAGGGTGTAGAACGGGCCAGTTGAAGAGGGCAGTAACTCCCCCTCAACAAACCCCCACCCAGCTGCCCTAACAGCTGATTTTGTAGATGATGTTCCTATGCTGAGTGGTGCATTAAAAGACAAGGTTTTGAGCTCGTTGGGAGGGTCCCTCTCAACAGATTCATAACTTGCCTACCCTAATTCTCAATTTGTAAATTTGAGCAATAGAATGACAACCGTTCCAAGCAGCAACACTCTTCCTTGATTATAGATAATTGATCCTACTGCGCCTCTAGTGGCAACACATTTCTTGTTCTCTGTATATTTCAAAAGTCTTTTGTTTGTATTTATATTTGAACAGGTTGATATTTGGACTTCGTTTCAACTCCATTTCCAGTTTATTCCACAATTGTACACCATTAACTGTTGGGCTAAAACTTTTCAAAGTTGAGCTATGTTTCTGAGTCCTAAAGTTTAATTCATCACGTAATTCATAACAACCAGTACGTTCTTGGAACCTTCTTTGTATTTGGCCCGGTAACAGTTTGTATCTTGCTTTGTATAACATCTGTACTGTTTGGAACTCAACAATGTCACAAAACTTCATGATCTTTGATTTTAAAAATAATGAGTTTGTGTGGTCCAAAACCCAACTTTATGAATTACTCGGATAGCTCTTTTTTGCAACAATACTATTGGTTTTAATGTGTTTTTATAAGTACTACCCCAAACCACAGTACAATAATATAAATATGGCAAAATCAGAGAACAGTATAAGATATGTAGAGCTTTGATGTTTAAAATGTGCTTTGCTTTTGCTATTACTGAAATACTTCTAGAAATTTTCGTAGATATATATTTAATATGAGCTTTCCAAGTAATTCTGTCATCTATAATAACACCAAGGAATTTGATTTCATGCACTCGCTCTATGACAACACCCTCTATCTGAATTGCTTCCTGAGCATTGGAATTACGGTTGCCAAATATCATCATTTTGCTTTTACTCAGATTTAGAGATAATTTATTTTGTTTGAACCACTTATTGACACTTTTGAGTTCCAAGTTAACAATCCGACACAGTTGCTGTAAGTCGTCACCTGATGCAAAAATATTTGTATCATCAGCAAACAAGATAAATGTAAGTACTTGAGACGTTTTACAAATGTCGTTAATGTACATATTAAACAATTTTGGGCCCAGAATGGAACCTTGAGGTAAACCACACACAATTTGTCGACAACTCGACTGATAATCACCTATTGTCACACATTGTTTTCTATTTTTTAAATAACTGGTAACCCACTGTAGAGCTACCCCCCTAATCCCATAATGTTCTAGTTATTAATTAGTATATCATAGTTATTGTATCAAACGCTTTACTCAGGTCAATAAATAACCCTATGGCATATTTCTTGTTATCTACAGCATTAGTTATTTCTTCAATTATATCAAAGAGAGCGTGTGAAGTTGAGTGATTATTCCTAAAACCAAACTGATTGTCCGAGAGTAAATTACACCTTTCAATAAAGCTGTCAAGTCTAGAGTTATAAACCTTCTCTAAGATTTTTGAGAATTGCGGTAAAAGGGAAACAGGCCTGTAGTTTGTGAAGAGATGTTTATCTCCTGCCTTGAACAGAGGAATCACTTTTGCTACTTTCATACCATCAGGAAATTGTCCAGTTTGCAGCGACAGGTTACAGATGTATGTTAACGGCTTAGAGATACTTTCAATAACACTTTTTAAAGTTTTCATATCCATGTCATGGTAATCTGTCGAGGTTTTATTTTTACACCCTTTAACAATGTCCAGTATCTCCTTTTCCTCCACAGGTTTGAGGAACATGGACAGAGGATTTGTGTCTATCAGTTCACAATTAAAGTTCTCAACATTTGTAATTTTTGCAGCAAGATTCGGTCCAACATCTACAAAGAATTTATTAAATGTTTCGACTACTTCATTCATATTATTTAAAGTGTTATCCTCATCTTTGAAATATTTTGGATAATTAATCGATCTTGGTTTATTTCTAATTATACTATTTAAGATATTCCATAAACCTTTAATATTATTCTTATTGCTATCTAACAACTTATTATAATAATCCTGTTTACATTTTCTAATGATACCTGTCAGTTTATTTTTATATTTCTTATATTTATCTTCAGCTTCTTTTGTTCTATCATTTATACAGTCAGGTGTGTTAGTACTTTCAGGTGTATTAGTACTTTCAGGTGTATTAGTACTTTCAGGTGTATTAGTACTTCAGGTGTATTAGTACTTTCAGGTGTATTAGTACTTTCAGGTGTATTAGTACTTTCAGGTGTATTAGTACTTTCAGGTGTATTAGTACTTTCAGGTGTATTAGTACTTTCAGGTGTGTTAGTACTTTCAGGTGTTTTAGTACTTTCAGGTGTGTTAGTACTTCAGGTGTATTTGTACTTTCAGGTGTATTTGTACTTTCAGGTGTATTTGTACTTTCAGGTGTATTAGTACTTTCAGGTGTATTGTACTTTCAGGTGTATTAGTACTTTCAGGTGTATTAGTACTTTCAGGTGTATTAGTACTTTCAGGTGTATTAGTACTTTCAGGTGTATTAGTACTTTCAGGTGTATTAGTACTTCCAGGTGTATTAGTACTTCAGGTGTATTAGTACTTCAGGTGTATTAGTACTTCCAGGTGTATTGTACTTTCAGGTGTATTAGTACTTTCAGGTGTATTAGTACTTCAGGTGTATTAGTACTTTCAGGTGTATTAGTACTTTCAGGTTAGTATTAGGTGTATTACTTTCAGGTGTATTAGTACTTTCAGGTGTATTAGTACTTTCAGGTGTATTAGTACTTCCAGGTGTATTAGTACTTCAGGTGTATTAGTACTTCCAGGTGTATTAGTACTTCCAGGTGTATTAGTACTTCAGGTGTATTAGTACTTTCAGGTGTATTAGTACTTTCAGGTGTATTAGTACTTTCAGGTGTATTAGTACTTTCAGGTGTATTAGTACTTTCAGGTGTATTAGTACTTTCAGGTGTATTAGTACTTTCAGGTGTATTAGTACTTTCAGGTGTATTAGTACTTTCAGGTGTATTAGTACTTTCAGGTGTATTAGTACTTTCAGGTGTATTAGTACTTTCAGGTGTATTAGTACTTTCAGGTGTATTAGTACTTTCAGGTGTATTAGTACTTTCAGGTGTATTAGTACTTTCAGGTGTATTAGTACTTTCAGGTGTATTAGTACTTTCAGGTGTATTAGTACTTCAGGTGTATTAGTACTTCCAGGTGTATTGTACTTTCAGGTGTATTAGTACTTTCAGGTGTATTAGTACTTTCAGGTGTATTAGTACTTTCAGGTGTATTAGTACTTTCAGGTGTATTAGTACTTTCAGGTGTATTAGTACTTCCAGGTGTATTAGTACTTTCCAGGTGTATTTAGTACTTTCAGGTGTATTAGTACTTTCAGGTGTATTAGTACTTTCAGGTGTATTAGTACTTCCAGGTGTATTAGTACTTTCAGGTGTATTAGTACTTTCAGGTGTATTAGTACTTTCAGGTGTATTAGTACTTTCAGGTGTATTAGTACTTTCAGGTGTATTAGTACTTTCAGGTGTATTAGTACTTCCAGGTTGTATTAGTACTTCAGGTGTATTTGTACTTTCAGGTGTATTAGTACTTTCAGGTGTATTAGTACTTTCAGGTGTATTAGTACTTCAGGTGTTATACTTCAGGTGTATTAGTACTTTCAGGTGTATTAGTACTTCAGGTGTATTAGTACTTTCAGGTGTATTAGTACTTTCAGGTGTATTAGTACTTTCAGGTGTATTAGTACTTTCAGGTGTATTAGTACTTCAGGTGTATGATTCCAGGTGTATTAGTACTTCAGGTGTATTAGTACTTTCAGGTGTATTAGTACTTCCAGGTGTATTAGTACTTCCAGGTGTATTTGTACTTTCAGGTGTATTAGTACTTTCAGGTGTATTAGTACTTTCAGTGTATTAGTACTTCCAGGTGTATTAGTACTTTCAGGTGTATTAGTACTTTCAGGTGTATTAGTACTTTCAGGTGTATTAGTACTTTCAGGTGTATTAGTACTTTCAGGTGTATTAGTACTTTCAGGTGTATTAGTACTTTCAGGTGTATTAGTACTTTCAGGTGTGTTAGTACTTTCAGGTGTGTTAGTACTTTCAGGTGTATTAGTACTTTCAGGTGTATTAGTACTTCCAGAGGCGCTGTAAAGGTCGCAGAGCAAAGACACAGAGAGTTTTTAGAATAAAAGTCCAGATCATGTAAAGCAGCAGAAACACAGCGGGACAGAGGACACGAGGACACGAGGAGGGCACGAGGACGGGGGACACGCGCACTCATGCACTCACACCTGAGCCCGCCCCCTGCGCGAGCCTCCCCCTCTGCAGCGCGCGCTCAGCCCCGAGCAGAGACCGGAGCCAAGGAGAGGACTAAACCGGGACCAAACCGGGACTAAACCGGGTCTAAACCGGGACTAAACCCGCCATCAACCCGGACTAAACTGGGGATAAACCTCGGAAATAAATGGACCAAAGCCAGGATTAAACATGCGCAAAACCAGGACTAGAGCGGGACTAAACCTGGATTCATCTGATCTTTTCCTGCAGCTCTTGTTTGGACTCAGCCCGCCTTAAACCCGGACTGTGACCCCCCCTCGGCTCTGCCCTGGGACTCCCCGGATTTCCCGTTTTCCTGCCGTTTCCTGCACTTTTCCCCGTGAGTGCCCGTGAATCCGCTCAGTCCCGGGACTCCTCCGCACCCCCCACGAGCCCCACGAGCCCCGCCGCTTCCCCCTCGTGCTGTGAGCGCACAGTGAACACAGAGAAACGCTTTTGTTCATCACAAACTTTCATTTCCACATCAGAGTCATTCGAACCTAAAGAGTCCGATCCGGCTCCGCTGAAGAGCCGTGAATCTCTCACTTTCACACGGAGCGGACTGTGCTCACCCCAGACAGGCTCTCCTCTGCCGGGACACTTCAGGAGCCGAGACCCCGCGGAGACCCGGACCCCCCGGACCCTCCAGGACCCTCCAGGACCCCCGGACCCTCCGGACCCCCCGGACCCTCCAGGACCCGGATCAGACCCGGATTAAACCTAATTTCTTTCCTTTTTCTTGACTCTTCTCTGATTGGCTGATTGCTTGATTGGTGCGGACCCTCCTGAGCCCCGATTGGCCCGTGGTGAGGTCATGCTGGCGCCATGGCCCCGCCTCCTCTGTTGCTGCTGGTTGTCATGACGACAGCTCAGGTAAATCTCACCTGGACAGGTAACAATGAGCCGTTACCCAAATCTAAAAGCTTCTCCACTGCACGGCGTCAGTGTAACGCCTCATTTGAAGCTAAGGCCTACAAACCCGATGGTAACGTTTCCGTCTCGTTGTTTGTGCGTTTTTGCCACATTCTCTTTTGTCAATTTTTAATTTTGTTTTCGTCGCATTTTGATGCTTTTTTCAAGATCGTTGTAGATTTGGGTAAAGCCGAACTGGACACAAGGTTAAGGAGAGAACAGGGAGCGTTTACAAATGTAGAGACACAAATGTGAGCCAAGATGGCGTCCGTTTCCACCGACACAATCAAAATAATCAGAATCGTTTTATTGCCGTTGTATAAAGCACAACAGCATTATAAAGCACTACAGCATTATAAAGCACTACAGCATTAGCATTATAAAGCACTACAGCACTATAAAGCACAACAGCATTATAAAGCACTACAGCATTATAAAGCACTACAGCATTAGCATTATAAAGCACTACAGCACTATAAAGCACAACAGCACTATAAAGCACAACAGCATTATAAAGCACTACAGCATTATAAAGCACTACAGCATTATAAAGCACAACAGCATTATAAAGCACTACAGCATTATAAAGCACAACAGCATTATAAAGCACAACAGCATTATAAAGCACACAGCATTATAAAGCACTACAGCATTATAAAGCACTACAGCATTATAAAGCACTACAGCATTATAAAGCACTACAGCATTATAAAGCACTACAGCATTATAAAGCACTACAGCATTATAAAGCATTATAAAGCACATCCTTCTCCATCAGAGGTCAGGGCTTTGACTGCACACGGGTCTAAAGAGGCCGATCATCGGTGAATGTCTGACTCTGTGCAGCTGCTGAACCACAGTCGGGGAGACCGGGGTTATTTGTCACTTCTTTTTCTCCAGTTCTTTGCTCATCAGAGCTGCACTAAATAAAAGCTCAAAAGAAATCTCTCTCTCTTGTTTCTGTCTAGGGTTGGGCCATGTCCCCTTAGTTGATGATGTTTACAGTGAACCATCGTGATCTCGTCCATCTCTCATTATCAGCATGTTTTAAAGACATTTACATATAGCCTGTATATAGGCTGCATTTTATTTATGTTGGAAAAGTGTGAGATTGCAGGATAAATGTTTCTAAACTAAACATGATCTGAACAGAGTCATGGAACATGAATTTTGCAACAGAAATGTGTTAAAACTCGACTTATTCAGAGCGTCATCTGCTCCTCAATAACAAGCCTCTTATCACTGATACAGCTGTAACTCAGAGCTTATTATTTGCATTTGCTCAGTTTTAACGTAATGTTTAAGAAATGTAATGATGTAATGATGATGGTGAATAACAGTAATACCAACATGGCAATAAAATAGGTATAGGAAACAACATTATACACTTGTTATAAAGTGTAACATACTGAGAATGTTGACTCAATGTAATGCATTGTTGCATCTGTTAATATGTAACCAACTTAATTGTTAATCGTTTTGTAAGATAATAAGAACTAAACAGTGTTATTGTTGCAACCACATTATTATTATTTAAGTTTATGAACAGGGGTGGGAGTTAATAAGCTTGTCTTCTTCCCACTCCTTTTCGAGCTAGAATGTTTATTTATTTTTTTATATCTTTTCTGGCTTTTGTGCCTGTGTCGTGTAGCTCGAAATAAAAAATCAATCAATCAAAACAGTGGGTGAACGGGACAATATTTAGAAGTTTGCATCGTAGCCTACGTTTTTGAAGCTGCTCCACGCGCCGCTCGGTCCGTGTGCTCGTAGCCTCGTAGCCTCGTACCTCCTGCACCTCTTTCGCTCCTCTCTCTCGGCCCTTCGTGAAAACATCCAAACCCATGCGCTCTCAGCTCCGATGTGAGCTCCATCGCAGCATTTAAAACTGTTAAGTTTTAAAATGTCTGCCCTCGCAGTCGCTCCTCCCTTTGCCTCCTCTGTACAGGTGCTGGGAGTTTGGCTGATTAAAGGGGGGCCTCCTCCTCACTCCTCTGGCCAGTCATCTACCACCACGCCTGGCAGCTGGGCGTGGCCACTGGCATCCTCGACTCGTATCGCACCTTTAAGTTGATTCCACTTGCTCGTGATTCACAGCTAGAAGGTCCCTGGTTCGATTCCCACCTGGACGGGCCTTTCTGTGTGGAGTTTGCATGTTCTCCCCGTGTCTGCGTAGGTTTCCTCCGGGTACTCCGGTTTCCCCTACCACTAAAAATATGTACAATAGGCCAGGAGGAATGAGAGTGTGTTTGAGAGTGTGAATGGGGGACGACGGATGGAAATTAGCCTAAGGCTACAATCCGGTGTGGCGTGTTTACATGCATGAGACCCATGTATGTTCATTAACATGCACTGTCCCGACCAAATAAAAATAAATAAATAAAAAAAAACTTATATTCTGTTCATTTATGTTTAACTTTCCTTTTCTGTAAATAAATCCTCGGTTTGCGCACCACAAACTCTCTCCCATTCATTCTCAATGGTAAATATGGATGCAGTACACTTTTTGGCCACCAGCGTCAAATTGGGGGCGCTGTTTCACTCCTTTCACAAAGTTAAGGAAACACTGTTGTGGTGTCTTTATCACAGAGCTTTGTAGCATCAACTTTCCCAGTTTTCCAACTTTTATGGCAAAGTTTGTTGACATCAACATAAGTCATGTAAAAAATGGACTTAAGACTTTATGCTGAACTGACAGTTTAAAAATGATCTAATGTGACATTTTCTTTGAGTTAACAAATGAATGAGGTAAAGTCACTGTAGGTGCTGTAGATACAGGTGTTGTTGTTTACATTTTGCAGTATGTTGCTACAATTGTTGATTTTGTTCAAATAAAGCTAGGCGTTTGCCATAGTTAACATTTGTTTTAATATAGCATGTTATTTGCATAGATATAATCAAATGCAAATGTATACCAAAAATAAAGTAACTATTATTATTTGCAGTTATATGTGTTTCACACTTGACATCACCGTGTTTGGCCCACGACCCACGGGCACTTTTTCATTTTGGCCTCGGAGACAAAAAGTTTGGGCCCCCCTGCTCTAGACCAAACAAACAAAAAGCAAAGTGAAACCAGGCGGTGTTAAACAGTAGCTGCTTTTAGAGAGAGAGCCCCGTGTGTCAGAAATAGAGCAGCGCTGAGTCTTTATTTGAATAATTACGGCCAACACATCATGTCTCTGGCTTCTGGTAGGCTACTTAAACTAGCGTGCATATTAGCTATATTCCAGATTTAATTTACAGTGCAATCCCAGCAAAGTTTGTAGGTTTACAAGGCCCACAGAAGATCAGTGTGTTTCTGACAGGAGGGGGCGTGGCATCACGATGGACGGCACAACCTTATTTCTGTCATATTGAGATAAATAGTTATTAAGCGTCAAACACAACAAAATCGACTGTCACAATGTTTGGGGTTATTTGTCACTATTGTTTTTAATGGAGTTTTTTATGTTAACTTGAAATTGGATAAACTTTGTAACTGTTTTTAGATAAAAGGACAAAATAAGTTTTAAAACAGTCGTAAAGCCAGATGTGTCATGACACTCATTTGAACTGTTCATTTTTTTGCTAAATGCTCCATGAGGTGAAAAATGTACAAATTCACTAAAATGACCCAAACACAGCCTCTATAAACACTCATGTTAAAATAAAGTGATCAGAAAAACATATTAGACACAAAAGAAAAAAATGTCCTACAATGTATGCCCCATGTGACAAATAACCCCGAGTGTCCACTTTACCAACAGTTTTAGAGCTAACATTTTAGAGCATGTTAGCTCTAAAACGGCTCAAATCAAAGCTAACGTCAGGGTCTTTGTTTACGGCTCGAACTAAAGCAAAACTCTCACTACAAAAAAATAACCCAGACATTAAAGTTTGGGAAAAGGAATAAAAACATCTCCTCAGGTCTTCAGTTCAAATAAGAAAATGATTATTGGAAGAGAAGAAGAACCAATACACATATTATATATCAGCACCAGCTACAGCGCCCTCTAGTGTGGCTATAAGGAGTGTGCCAAGGATAGGCATAAATAAGCATTGCTTCAGCCTATTCCTTTTTGGTTGAATATTTTTGTTTTGTTTTGTTATTGTTACTGTTTGGAAATTTAAATGCATCAATCAACCAAAATAAACCATTCATTCAGAACAGGGGTGGGAGTCAATAAGCTTGTCTTCTTCCCACTCCTTTTCGAGCCAGAATGTTAATTATTTTTCTTTTATTATATATATATATATATATATATATATATATATATATATTTTCTTTCTTTTTTTGGCTTTTGTGCCTTGTGTGTAGCTCGAAATAAAAACTCAATCAATCAATCAATCAATTCATTCATTCATATAGAAAGCAACGTGACAAATAGCCCCGGTCTCCTGTATTCTCTCTATAGAGCTCCTGGAGAAAGACGACAGCAGTTTTCCTCAGGGTCAGCACATTTTCTCCAGTTCAGTTTTACCCAAATCCAAAAGCTTCTGGACTGGAGGGTTTAACACCTCAATTGAAAGCTAAGACCGACAAAACTGATCGTATCTTTTTTGTCGCTGCTTTTTTTATCACATTTTTTAACCTTTTTTGTAGTTTTTGTTGCTTTCTTGTCACGTTGTTTGTCGCTCTGTTGTGGCTTTTTTGTCGCTCTTTTGTCGTGTTTATTTATTGTGTTTCATTGTGACTGAGATAACCACAGACTCCACAGGCTCCACAGGGTCCACTACATTTGGAAAGTTTTTTTACGAGGATTTTTACAGACGTGATTCTGACGGATTTATTGAACTTTGAACCAAAACACGAGGAGGAATTTTTCACTAATAACCAGTTTATTCAAAAACTAAACAAGATCCAAAATCCCTCTGAGCAAATGTTGGAACTAACTCCTGTAAACAGCCTGACGTGTGTATTCTCCTGCCCGGAGTGCAGTAGTAGTAATACTGCGGCGTGTACTTCTGTGTACTCTCTGCAGTGCGTATTTAACACGTGTGCAGCACATTTTTACACAAACTTCAAAGAAAGTCAAACAGGAAACGCAGCGTGGCCTGAATCTGATCAGGGCCAGGAATTTAAACTCTTTCTACGGCAGCAGAAAGTCACATTTAATCCTTTCTAACACCGTTTTAAAGGGATACTTTAGGATTTTTGACATTGGGCCTCATTTCCTAGTTATCCAGAGTGTTGTTGATGTCTGGAGATATTTTTTTCTTAAATTCATGCAGTTCTTATATTTGAAGAGTCTAGTGGCGCTAGGCTAATGCTAGGCTAGTGCATGTCTATGGTATCAGTTAGCCTGCATTAAAAACAGTCTGACCCACTCCACAGTGCACCTGAGGTAAATCACTTATAACACCAGACTAACCATATAAATGTCTGTGTTAATAGAATCATTTAAAATAACTTATATTTGAGCAGCATCAGCTTCGTGGCTGTAAGCTAACGCAGCGGCGGAGTGATCTGCGAGAAAATAGTCCCTCAAAATGCGGTAATTCATGTGATACAAGGTCAGTTATATTTCAAACATTATTCTATTAACACCGACATTTATATATAAATATATATATTAATATATTTTTTATCTTGTATTTCCATCATTTCCCCTCGCCATTTCCCAACATTTTTCCTAACCTTCATTATTTTAATTTTAATTTTAAATCCCCCATTTTTCCACATTTTTTTCAGCAATATTTGGAGCTGATCTTGTTTGATCTTGTAAACGATATATTTCCCACCTCTAGTGTCCTGGGCTCTGATTGGTTGTTTTCTGTTGCAGGTGGTGAGTTCAGGTGAGCTCCACAGAAACAGACGCTACGCCATCAACCCCCTGGGCCACAAGTGGGACCACCACAACCTCACCTACAGGTACAACCTCACTTACAGGTACCACCTCACCTACAGCAGGGTACGTACAGTCATGGAAATCCTGGAAAAGTCATGGAATTTGAACCTCGACTTCACTCAAATCTAAAATCGTCTTGAACAAAAGCGTCAAAATAGCGAGAGAAAAAAAGTGATGAAAAGGCAACAAAAAAGCACAAAAAAACTACAAAAAAAGAGAGAACGGTGCAGCAACAACACGGTCTTAGCTTTCAAATGAGACGCTACACTATAGGCTGTGAGCTCCAGTCGAGAAGCTTTTGCATTTGGGTAGAACTGGACTGGGTAAAGGTGGGGGTTAACAGGTTAAGAAACGTACTTTGGAATCCTACCACCTCAACCTCAGGTACCACCTCACTTTAGGTACCGCCCATAGATCTACATAAGAGATCGGCAGGTCCCATTCATATGACACATTAGACATCATTTTTGCTAGTTAACACAATTATATTGAAGATTTTGCTGAAGCTTTTACCCAGCTGCCTTTAGTTTGGCCATTTTGTGATGTTTATAGTTTCACTTCCTTATTGGACACTGACAGGAAGTGACATAGCAGAAGGTAAACAATGTTAAACTTTTGCCGTGCAACATGTTAATTCAATGGGAAATTATTGAGTCTTCTTCTATAGATACAGACGGCATCTCTGGAATCGCCCATATATGGTCATGTTTGAAAACGGTTAAGGGGGAAAACAATTTGGGTAAAAATCTAAACTTTCTCTAATTAATTTTAATGCTGAATTATTGATATAGTTTTCTACCCAATAAAGATACAAAGACATGGGGAGGGGCAAAGTGGTTCAACAGCCCATAAATACATAAATAATGGAGAATGCTAACATGATGCTTCATGTTAGCAACATGCTAAATGCTAACGCTAGCTACAACTGCCGGTTTTTCACTTCTACTGAACAATCTGCTGTGAAAAAATATTCTTATGGACCCGATTTAGACTTGACTTTATTCATGTGTGATGAATACGTTTATAATCCAACAGAAAATGGCTAAAAAGAGTGGAAAATTGGCGAAGCCACGCCTCCTTCTATGACAAGATGCCGTCTGTATCTATGTCACTTCCTGTCAGTAGCTTAAAAATTCAAAGAAAATAACTTTTCTGCCCAACATTTCTTCATTGAAATTGCTTCTTCACTGAAATAAAATGATAATTTTGCAACTGATGTTATCCTTCTAAATACAGTGCCTCTCAAAGTACTAATACACCTTGAACTTTTGGACATTTTGTTATGTTTACAAACCATAAACATAAAGATTTTATTTAGAATTTTTTACTGAAAGTTCACACACAAGTAACAGACAACTGTGAAGCAAAATGATACATGATTCTGTTATTTTACAAAAAATAGAAAAGTGAAAAGTGGGGCGTGCATAAGTATTCATACAGCATTTTCTGAGTGCATTAAATTGCCTTTATAACATTCCTAATGACTGCAGAATGTTCACACCTTGCCCTAACCATTAAATAGAGGCCACCTGTGTGTAATCTACTCTCAGTATAATTCCAGCTGTTCTGTGAGGGCCTCAGAGCTATGGTCAGAGTGTATTGGTCACTAAACAACATCATGAAGGCCAAGGAGCTCACCAGAGAGGTCAGGGATAAAGCTGTGGAGAAGTTTAAAGCAGCGTTAAGTTATACAAAGATTTCCCAAGATTTGAACATCTCACGGAGCACTGTTCAATCCATCATTCAGAAATGGAAAGAGTATAGCACCACTGTGAACTTACCAAGACACGGCCGTCCACCTAAACTAACAGACCGAACAAGGAGAGCACTGGTCAGAAATGTAACCAAGTGCCCAAGATAACTCTGGAGGAGCTGTGACGTACTGCCGCTGAGCTGGGGAATCTGTACATGGGACAACTATAAGTCTCTACACAAATCTGGCCTTCATGGACGAGTGGCAAGAAGAAAGCCATTATTGAAAGGAGGCCATAAGAAATCCTGTTTGAAGTTTGCTAGAAGTCATATGGAGGACACAGCTACCATGTGGAAGAAGGTGCTTAGTCAGATGAGACAAAAATTGAACTTTTTGGCCCAAATACAAAACGTTATGTATGGAGCAAACCTAACACTGCTCATCGTCCTGAGTGCACCATCCCCAGTGTCAAATATGGTGGGGGGAGCATCATGCTATGGGGCTGCTTTTCCTCAGCGGGGACTGGGAAGATTGTAAGAATAGTTGGGAAGATGGATGGAGCCAAATACAGAGACATTTTGGAGGAAAACCTGCTGGAGTCAGCAAGAGAATTGAGGCTGGGGCGGAGATTCACCTTCCAGCAGGACAATGACCCTAAACACAAAGCTAAATCTACAATGGAATGGTTTAAAACAAACATATTAATGTGTTAGAATGGCCCAGTCAAAGTCCTGACCTAAATCCTATTGAAAATCTGTGGAAAGACCTGAAAACTGCTGTTCACAAACGCTCTCCTTCTAATGTGACAGAGCTTGAGTTGTTTTGTAAAGAGGAATGGGCTAAAATGTCAGTCTCTACATGTGCAAACCTTGTAGTCATACCCCAGAAGACTTGCTGCTGTTATTGCAGCAAAAGGAGGTTCCACAAAGTATTAAGTCATGCTGTATGAATACTTATGCACGCCCCACTTTTCACTTTTCTATTTTTTGTAAAATAACAGAATCATGTATCATTTTGCTTTCACTTCACAGTCGTCTGTTACTTGTGTGTGAACTTTCAGTAAAAAAATCAAAATAAAATCTTTACGTTTAGGATTGTAAACATGACAAAATGTGCAAAGGTTCAAGGTGTATTAGTACTTTCACAAGGCACTGTAAGTGATATTTTCAAAAGCATTAAAACCTTTAACCGTTTACTTCCTGTTGAAGGAGGCCATATTATTCCACTGACATAAGGTCTATGTCAAGACGTCTCCCTCAGGTCTGACCCGGCGTCTCTCTCTCTTGTTCAGAATCGTGGCGTTCCCGAACACGCTGAACCGGGACGACACTCGAAAGGCCCTGAGCATCGCCTTCACCAAATGGAGCGACGTCTCTCCGCTCACGTTCACCGAAGTTACCGCCAACGCCACGGCTGATATCACCATAGGTACGGCTTATGTGATGTTTACAGATGTTTTGGTGATGTTTGGTGATGTTTTGGTGATGTTTTGTGATCTTCAATGAAGGTACTTGAGTCATCTTCTGTACTCGGTAGTTGAAGTCTCCAAACGTTTCGCCTCTCATCCAAAAGGCTTGGTCAGTGGACGAAATCCCGCTCAGCACGCAGCGTAGATAAAGACCATGGGGAGGAGTTGGGGTTGGCCAGGCTCCTCCTTGGATTGACAACAAGGACTGGACGGTCTGCGATCTTGGCCCTTAAGGGACTCCCATCGGCCCTGGGTCTCTATAGCCTGTCCGTCCATGGGAGTGGATCTCTCCATCTGTGGTTCTCCCCAAGGTTTCTCGTTTCTCCCACTGGGTTTTTGAGTTTTTCCTTGCCGTGCTGGAGAGTCTAAGGACAGGGGACACCCGCGCCGCTCGTCGTCACCTACTGCTGACGCTTATTTGGACATTATGTTTGCCTGGATACTTGATTCACCTGAACTTTACATTGTCTTATTTACTGCCTTAATGTTCGGTGCAGCCCTATGAGGAAACTCCTGTTGTGATATTGGGCTATACAAAACCATTGATTGATTGATTTACTGAGCGGGATTTCGTCCACTGACGGGATGATGGTGATGTTTTCAGGCTTCTACACCTTTAACCACACTGACTGCTGGTGGTCCCCGCTCCACCCGTGTTTCGACGGCCTGAACGGGGAGCTGGCCCACGCCTTCCTGCCGCCGCGAGGAGAGATCCACTTCGACAACCACGAGTTCTGGATCCTCGGGAAGTCGCGCTTCAGCTGGGCACAAGGTACGACGGCGTGGGCGGAGTCCGGACGGCATGGGCGGGGTCTGGGCGGAGTCCTGGCGGGTCCTAACCGTGCGGTCTCTCTCAGGGGTGTGGCTAAACGACCTGGTGCAGGTAGCGGCGCACGAGATCGGACACGCCCTGGGCCTGTGGCACTCCCGCGACCCGCAGTCTCTAATGCACCCGAACGCCACGTACACCGGGCAGAGGAACGTGGGCCAGGACGACGTGTGGGGCATCCGGCGCCTCTACGGTGAGACCACGACAAAGACCACAACAAAGACCATGCCAAAGACCACAACAAAGACCACAACAAAGACCACAACAAAGACCACACCAATGACCACAACAAAGACCACGCCAAAGACCACAACAAAGACCACACCAATGACCACGACAAAGACCACACCAATGACCACAACAAAGACCACAACAAAGACCACAACAAAGACCACACCAATGACCACAACAAAGACCACGCCAAAGACCACGACAAAGACCACACCAATGACCACAACAAAGACCACAACAAAGACCACAACAAAGACCACACCAATGACCACAACAAAGACCACGCCAAAGACCACGACAAAGACCACACCAATGACCACAACAAAGACCACAACAAAGACCACAACAAAGACCACACCAATGACCACAACAAAGACCACGACAAAGACCACGACAAAGACCACGACAAAGACCACAACAAAGACCACACCAATGACCACAACAAAGACCACGACAAAGACCACGACAAAGACCACAACAAAGACCATGCCAAAGACCATGCCAAAGACCACAACAAAGACCACAACAAAGACCACAACAAAGACCACACCAATGACCACAACAAAGACCACGACAAAGACCACACCAAAGACCATGCCAAAGACCACAACAAAGACCACAACAAAGACCACAACAAAGACCACACCAATGACCACAACAAAGACCACGACAAAGACCACAACAAAGACCATGCCAAAGACCACAACAAAGACCACAACAAAGACCACAACAAAGACCACAACAAAGACCACACCAATGACCACGACAAAGACCACAACAATGACCACGACAAAGACCACGACAATGACCACAACAAACCACAAAAAGACCACAACAAAGACCAGACCAAGACCAGACAATGACCACAACAAAGACCACAACAAGACCACAACAAAGACCACACAAGAACCACAAAAGACCAGACAAAGACCACAACAAAGACCACAACAAAGACCACACCAAAGACCACAACAAAGACCACGACAAAGACCACGACAATGACCACAACAAAGACCACAACAAAGACCACAACAAAGACCACAACAAAGACCACACCAAAGACCACAACAAAGACCACACCAATGACCACACAAGACCACACAAAGACCACACCAAAGACCACAACAAAGACCACACCAAAGACCACAACAAAGACCACGACAAAGACCACGACAATGACCACAACAAAGACCACAACAAAGACCACACCAAAGACCACAACAAAGACCACGACAAAGACCACGACAATGACCACAACAAAGACCACAACAAAGACCACACCAATGACCACAACAAAGACCACAACAAAGACCACAACAAAGACCACACCAATGACCACAACAAAGACCACACCAATGACCACGACAAAGAAGACAAAGACCACGACAAAGACAAAGACCACAAAGACCACAAAGACCACAGACAATGACCACAACCAAAGACCGCAGACCACAAAAAGACCACGACAAGACCACAACAAGAACAACAAAGACCACACCAATGACCACACAAAGACCACACCAATGACCACAACAAAGACCACAATGACCACACAAAGACCACAACAAAGACCACAACAAAGACCACACCAATGACCACAACAAAGACCACGCCAATGACCACAACAAAGACCACGACAATGACCACAACAAAGACCACAACAAAGACCACAACAAAGACCACACCAATGACCACGACAAAGACCACACCAATGACCACGACAAAGACCACACAAAGACCACAACAAAGACCACACAAGACCACACAAAGACCACACCAATGACCACGACAAAGACCACACCAAGACCACAACAAAGACCACACAATGACCACACAAAGACCACACCAATGACCACGACAAAGACCACGCCAATGACCACGACAAAGACCACACCAATGACCACGACAAAGACCACACCAATGACCACGACAAAGACCACAACAATGACCACGACAAAGACCACACCAATGACCACGACAAAGACCACAACAAAGACCACAACAAAGACCACGACAAAGACCACACAATGACCACGACAAAGACCACAACAAAGACCACAACAAAGACCACAACAAAGACCACACAATGACCACACAAAGACCACACCAATGACCACAACAAAGACCACACCAATGACCACACAAAGACCACAACAAAGACCACCCAAGACACACAAAGACCACACAATGACCACAACAAAGACCACACAAAGACCACAACAAAGACCACACCAATGACCACGACAAAGACCACAACAATGACCACGACAAAGACCACACCAATGACCACGACAAAGACCACAACAAAGACCACAACAAAGACCACAACCAAGACCACAACAAGACCACGACAAAGACCCAACAAAAAGACCACACCAAGACCACAACAAAGACCACCCAAGACCACAACAATGACCACGACAAAGACACAACAAAGACCACAACAAAGACCACACCAATGACCACAACAAAGACCACACAAAGACCACAACAAAGACCACAACAAAGACCACACCAATGACCACAACAAAGACCACACCAATGACCACGACAAAGACCACAACAAAGACCACAACAAAGACCACAACAAAGACCACAACAATGACCACGACAAAGATCACACCAATGACCACGACAAAGACCACACCAATGACCACGACAAAGACCACAACAATGACCACGACAAAGACCACACCAATGACCACGACAAAGACCACAACAAAGACCACACCAATGACCACGACAAAGACCACAACAATGACCACAACAAAGACCATGCCAAAGACCACAACAATGACCACGACAAGACCACAACAAAGACACAACAAAGACCAAAGACCACACCAATGACCACGACAAAGACCACAACAATGACCACGACAAAGACCACACCAATGACCACACCAAAGACCACACCAATGACCACGACAAAGACCACAACAAAGACCACAACAAAGACCACACCAATGACCACGACAAAGACCACAACAAAGACCACAACAAAGACCACACCAATGACCACGACAAAGACCACAACAAAGACCACAACAAAGACCACACCAATGACCACGACAAAGACCACAACAATGACCACGACAAAGACCACACCAATGACCACGACAAAGACCACAACAAAGACCACACCAATGACCACACCAATGACCACGACAAAGACCACACCAAAGACCACACCAATGACCACACCAATGACCACGACAAAGACCACGACAAAGACCACACCAATGACCACACCAATGACCACGACAAAGACCACGACAAAGACCACAACAAAGACCACACCAATGACCACACCAAGACCACACCAATGACCACGACAAAGACCACGACAAAGACCACACCAATGACCACGACAAAGACCACGACAAAGACCACGCCAAAGACCACGACAAAGACCACGACAAAGACCACAACAAAGACCACGCCAAGACCACACCAATGACCACAACAAAGACCACGACAAAGACCACGACAAAGACCACGACAAAGACCACGACAAAGACCACACCAAAGACCACGCCAAAGACCACAACAAAGACCATGCCAAAGACCACAACAAAGACCACACCAATGACCATGACAAAGACCACGACAAAGACCACGACAAAGACCACGACAAAGACCACAACAAAGACCACGACAAAGACCACACCAATGACCACAACAAAGACCACGACAAAGACCACGACAAGACCACGACAAAGACCACGACAAAGACCACAACAAAGACCACGACAAAGACCACACCAATGACCACAACAAAGACCACGACAAAGACCACGACAAAGACCACGCCAAAGACCACGACAAAGACCACGACAAAGACCACAACAAAGACCACGCCAAAGACCACACCAATGACCACGACAAAGACCACGACAAAGACCACGACAAGACCACGCCAAAGACCACGCCAAAGACCACAACAAAGACCATGCCAAAGACCACAACAAAGACCACACCAATGACCACGACAAAGACCACGACAAAGACCACGACAAAGACCACAACAAAGACCACAACAAAGACCACAACAAAGACCACACCAATGACCACAACAAAGACCACGACAAAGACCACGACAAAGACCACGACAAAGACCACGACAAAGACCATGCCAAGACCACAACAATGACCACAACAAAGACCACGACAAAGACCACAACAAAGACACGCCAAAGACCACGACAAAGACCACACCAATGACCACGACAAAGACCACACCAATGACCACAACAAAGACCACACCAATGACCCACGACAATGACCACAACAAAGACCACGACAAAGACCACACCAATGACCACGACAAAGACCACGACAATGACCACAACAAAGACCACACAAAGACCATGACAAGACCACACCAATGACCACAACAAAGACCACACCAATGACCACGACAATGACCACAACAAAGACCACGACAAAGACCACACCAATGACCACGACAAAGACCACGACAAAGACCACAACAAAGACCACAACAAAGCCACAACAAAGACCACACCAATGACCACAACAAAGACCACGACAAAGACCACGACAAAGACCACGACAAAGACCACGACAAAGACATGCCAAAGACCACAACAAGACCACAACAAGACCACGACAAAGACCACAACAAAAGACCACGCCAAAGACCACGACAAAACCACACCAATGACCACGACAAAAGACCACACCAATGACCACAGACAAAGACCGACGACAATGACCACGACAAAGACCACAACAAAGACCACAAAAAAAAAAACCACACCAATGACCACACCAAAGACCACACAAAGACCACACAAAGACCACGACCAAAGACCACGCAAAGACCACACAAAGCAATGACCACAACCAAAGACCACCAACAATGACCACACAAAGGACCACAACAATGGACCACGACAAGACCACAAATGACCCACATACAAGACAACCAATGACCAACGACAATGACCACAACAAAGACACGACAAAGACCACACCAATGCCACGACAAAGACCACACAATACCCACAACAAAGACCACAACAAAGACCATGACAAAGACCTGACGAAATGACCACGACCAATGACCACAACAAAAGACCGACGACAAAGACCACACCAAAGACCACACCAATTGACCACACAAAGACCACAATCAAAGACCACAAACAAAGACCACACCAATGACCACAACAAAGACCACGCCCAAAGACCACGACAAAGGACACGACAATGACACGACATGACCACAACCAAGACCACAACAAAGAACCACAACAAAGAATCCGACAACAAAGACCATCGACAAAGACCAAACGACAAAGAACCACGACAAGACCACACAAAGACCACACCAATGACCACAACAAAGACCACGCAAAGGACCACGACAAAAGACCACAACAAAGACCATGCCAAAAGCCACGACAATGACCACACAAAGCCACACAAAAGACCATTGACATAATGACCCATACGACAAAGACCACAACAAAGACCGAACTGACAAAGCCACGACATGGACCATTGCCAAAGACCACAACAAAGACCACAAAAAAGAACCACACAAAAAGACCACACCAATGACCACAACAAAGACCACGACAAAGACCACAACAAAAGAAATACTCCCCCCCCATGAAACAAATGACCACGTACTAAGACTCATCAATCTTAGACCAACAAAGACCATGACAAAGACCAACGACAAAGACCCACAAGGCCCACAACAAGACCACGACAAAGACACGACAATACCACAGACAAGACCACAACACAAAAGACCACAACAAAGACCACACCAAGACCACAGACAAGACCACAACAAGACCACAACAGAACACGCCCAATGACCACACCAATGACACGACAAAGACCACGCAAAGACCACAAATGACACACAAAGACCACGCCAATGACCACGACAAAGACCACGCCAAAGACCACAACAAAGACCACCCAAAGACCACAAACAAAGACCACACCAATGACCACAAAACAAAGACCACAACAAGACCACACAATGACCACACCAATGACACAAAAAAGACCACAACAAAGAACACACCAATGACCACAACAAAGACCAATACAAAGACCACAAACAAGACCACACCAATGACCACAACAAGACCACAACAAAGACCACACCAATGACCACACCAAAGACCCACACCAATGACACAACAAAGACGCACAACAAAGACACACAACCAATGACCACAACAAGAACAACACCAATGACACACCAAGACCACACAAAGCACAACCAAAGACCACAACAATGACCACAAACAAAGACCACGACAATGACGCACGACAAGACACGCCAAAGACCACGACAAAGACCACAACAAAGACCACAACAAAGACCCACGACAATGAACCACAACAAAGATCACACCAATGACCACACAAAGACCACAACAAAGACCACAACCAAAGACCACAACAAAGACGCCACATCCAATGACCACTAACAAAGACACAACAAAGATCCAACCAAAGACCACAACAAGACCACACCAAAAGACCACAAAAACACAGACAATGACCACAACAAAAGATCATACCAATGACCACAAACAAAGACCACGCCAAAGACCCAGACAAGACCTACAACAAAGAATCACACCATGACCACGACAAAGACCACAACAATGACCACGACAAAAGACCACACCAATGACCACGAACAATGACCACAACAAACCACGACAATGACCACAACAAAGACCAACGCCAATGGACCACGACAAAACCACAACAATGACCACGACAAAGACCCAACACCAATGACCACGACATTGAACACACCAATGACCACGACAAAGACCACACCAGTATGACCACGAAAAGACCACAACAATGAACCAGAACAACAAAGACCCGCCAATGACCACGACAAAGACCACAACAATGACCCAGCGACAATGACCACGACAATGACCACACCAATGACCACGCAATGACCCACACCAATGACAAACGACAAAGACCCACACACTCAATGAACCACGACAAAGACCACGACAAAGACCACAACAAAGACCCACGCCAAAGACCCACAACCATGACCACGACAAAGACCAACGACAAAGACCACAACAATGACCACGACAAAGAACCACAACAATGACCGACGACAAAAGACACACCAATGACCACGACAAGACACAACAAAAGACCACACACAAACCACACGCAAGACCACGACAAAGACCACAACAATGACCCACACCAAAGACCACAACAAAGACTACAACCAATGACCACAACAAAGACCACACCAATGACCACAACAAAGACGCACACCATGACCACAAAAAAGACCACGACAAAGACCACACCAATGACCACAGACAAAGACCACACCAATGAACACACCACCAAAGACCACACAATGACCACGACAAAGACACAACAAAAACCACCACCATATGACCACGACAAAGACCACAACCTATGACCACACCAATGGACCACACCAATGACCACGACAAAGACCACACAATGACCCACACCATGACCACGACAAAAGACACACCAATGACCACACCAATGACCAGACAAAGACCACGACAAAGAACCACACCAATGACCACACAATAGAGCATGCCAAAAGTACGTTAGACTAGGGCTGCCACGATTAAACACTTTGTGATTCAATTTGTGATTTGATACTTTTCATTGGTTTAAATTTCATGCATGAACGTTAAGCTGAAAGATAAACGTCTCAAATCTACACATGTGCAAGAGGCAAAAAGGACATTTTGTGGAGTTGGTCAGAAAAAACATCCTTGTTTGAATCATTCTCACATAAAGGTGGCGCTCTCTCACTCCTTGTCCTTATTCAGCTGCATAAAGGCTCTCTGAATCACAAGCTGCAAAAGCTGTTTTGTTTTATGAAAATCCGCCTCATATTTACGTCAAAAACCTGCTGTAAAGAATTAATTCAATGATCAGCGTGTACTGCAATGAGCGATCGGCTTTTTTTAACCTCTACAACCCGCTCCGTGATGAAATTAAAATTCTGTGACACATCCAACCCCTGGTCGTGGGAACTTGTTTGCTCCTAGCGTGAGAATAGTTACAGTTTACAAGTTTGTTTTCAGCGACTGCAGAGCAGATAAACTTTATTGTTTTGCAGATACTTTCGATTGGCCAACAGCTAAAGAAAGGGAGGCTTACATCATTCTGATGGCAGAACATGTCTATCGCTCATGAAGGAGCAAGGCAGGAAGCCCTAGGTCAGACGCCAAAGTTTGGTACGATTATGAAACCATGTGTTGACTTTTATTTAACTGTGATAGGAGAAGGACCAGAAAATTATATCTGTTCTTCTCAAAACAATGTTCTGGAATGTTGTTAACCACAAGATCGTCTGTAATTACATTAAACGTTTGCCATCAATCCCTGTAAGGTTCTGCTCTGGTGAACTTCTCTCTCGTGTGTTCAGCTGCTGATAAGAAGCGCGTGTGCGACCCCTGGGCGTCGACTTCGGCTTCTGCGAACGACGAAATCCTTCATGAAAAGAACTGTCCACTGCGCTGCGACCTCGTGCTACGGTAAAGTACGTGATACTATTTGTTTTCGATGGCCTCACCTGGGGCTCTTCATAATGGCCTAATGTTCCTTCAGCTTCAAGAAACGTGATCCAATTGTCTCTGTCCCATCCTGCAGATGTTTTCAGAGACAACATTTTGGGGCTTTGGCTTCTTCAGTTCACTCCCTGCTGTCTGTTGTCGCACCTTCCTGTTCTTGCCTTTTAGCCTTCCATTCTAATAAAATTCTGAACTAATCCTTCTCCAATACTTCATCTTACCCCTGCTCCTCTCTTTCTTAGTGGTCTGTGTTTCTGAAACCATAAAGAGGACACTGAAGCACTAAAGGACCGTCGCCTTTGTCAAGTGTACTGATCTCCATATCAGACTGACAAAAGTTTTCAAGTAGAGAAAAACATTCACGGTTTGGTTCTTTCCCACAAACTCCATCATGTCCTGGTTTTTAAGTCTGAAATCTCGTCCCTCAGAGCCGCTGGAGTCAGAACTCCCACCCCGACGTCCTGCCAATCCTCCAACCTAAGGTGAAGACGTCCCCCGCTGGCTAAAGTGGTCGCTCAGGTGCGGACACAAGAACCTGAGGACCACCCAAAACAGGTACAAAACGTCACCCCGCGCGTCAAGAGCTGAAGGGCTGTGATTGGTTGAATCCATAACAACACGAGGCCAAGTTATTTTTGATTAACACACTGTTCCTATGTTTCGTAGTTTTTGTGCTTTCACTTTTTTCATCCTCAGTTTTGTGGATTTTTGAAAATAGGGAAATGTTCTGGAGCTTGTGAGCCGCTGTGGTAAATGCCAACCGGTACATGTTCAGGTTATTAGGTTGGTCCGGCTGCAGTTAAACGAGTTGTCACTGGCTGCTGTAAGATTAGCATAGTTAGAAATGTTGTGTCGAGAGAAAGTAGATTGACTCAAAGCTGCGGCCGATGTTAGACGATCGATATGTGAAGAAACCTTTAAAAGGTGACTTTTAAGATGAATCTGTGGGGAGTTCTGTTGGTAATATCAGTGGTATCGGCTTTAGAGAGGAGAAGTTTAATGCTGACCGTCGATCAGACACGCGCTGTAGAGACTAAAACGGGAGGACTGGCGGACAAGAGGGGTAAAGGTATGTAGGTCCCAGCCACAACGGGACACTTCAAAGCTATATACAACATGAACAAAGTGGAGAAACATACGCTGTAAAATATAGTTGAGAAATGTCATTATTTCTCCACTTTGGTTTTTTTTAATCATATTTATAGAATCGATCTCGTGCACAATTCACTCACTCACTGCACCGGCTGCCTCTGCCCGCGGGGAACGCTGCATATCAGTTTTGTAATGTTTAAAAAGTACATAACTTAAGAACCTTTATCTTGCAGGCTGGTTTCATTAAAGTAATCAACTTTAGAACCTTTATCCTGCAGCTGGTCGTTTAAAGTAATAACTTTAGAACCTTTTATCTGCAGCTGGTTCATTTAAAGTAATAACTTTAGGAACCTTTATTCAGCTGGTTCCATTTAAAGTATAACTTTAGAACCTTTATCTGCGAGCTGGTTCGTTTAAAGTAATAACTTTAGAAACCTTTATCTGCAGCGTGGTTTCATTAAAGTAATAAAAACTTTAGAACCTTTATCTCAGCTGGTTCGTTAAAGTAATAACTTAGAACTTATCTGCAGGTGTTCAAAGACGGGGAGCAGATCCTGGGGTTCAGTCGGGTCACATCGTGATGAAAGGTCGTGACCTCCGCATCGTGGCCAACGAGTTCAACGAAGACTTACACTGCAAGAGTCCATCGCCACGGCAGACAGCGTGTCCGCCCGTCCTGGACATTCCCGGGTCAAGGAGCCGACTGACCCACGACCACAACATTACCGACCACTGACCACAGTCCTCACTAACAACCACTGGGACCACAACAACCGACCCACTGACCCACAGGTCCTCACCTACGACCGACCCAATGACCACAACAGACCGACCCACTGACCCACAGGTCCCATCCTACGACCGACCCCACTGACCACTGAACCCACTGACCACAACAACCAACCCAACTGACCCAGTCCTCATCTACAACCGACCCAACTGACCCACAGGATCCCCATCTACAACCCACATGACTCACACACCGACCCCGCCAAGGTCCTCATCTAACGACCGACCCACTGACCCACTGACAACAAAACCACCCACCTGAACCACAGTCCTCATCTACAAACCGACCCAGCTGACCCACAGGTTCCTCACTACAACCCCACTGAACCACAGGTCCTCATCTACGGACCGACCCACTGTGACCACAGGTCCTTATTTGGTTTCTGGTACCTTTACAAAGAGTTCAGGTTCTTGTTTGTAAAGCAGGAACATAAACTTCTCTTGCAGAGTCCAGGTGTTGATGCTTAAGGTTTCAGGGACACGATTAAAGGAAGTCACTTTGTTCAGCTCAAATAAATGTTTTCTTTGCCCATTTTTTCTTTAAACACTATTATTTTTGTCCCAATTTTTTCTTGTTTTTCCCATTTTGTTTCCCCCCCAGTTTATTACTGATTTTCCATATTTTTTTTCAAATTTCTTTTCTTCCCAATTTTCCCCATTTTTAATTTTTTTTTTTTTTATAGAAAGTTTCCAAATTAATTTTACAATTTTTTGGCCACATTTTTTCCCTAAATTTCCCCCCAAAATTATTGAATAACCCGACATTGTATGTGAGATCTCAATTTCGTAGTAATCGGTATCGTTCAGATATCAGTATCGAAAGTTAAAGTACTGTATCAAGAGGAACATAACGCTGCCGCAGCTCCTTTAAACTCTTGTAAATGTTGTCTAAAACCAAAGAAACTGAACCACATATTTCAGTGTGTAAAGAATCCAAGATGGTTGAAATTGAGGCGGACAGTGTGTCGTCGGGACCGGGTAGTTTTAGTCCTGAGGTCCATTGAGCTGGAAAAAATAAACAAAATAAACTGTCTTGCTTCACATAAAAGTCTCAGTCGTTCTTTTAGCGCAGAGGCAGTGTTTAGAATTTGGTGTCGAGTTCCTCTATTTGAAGCTCAAACTCTTTACGATGTTATCCTCCTCGAACATTGTTGGCAGTTTGGAAAATGTTTGACATTGTTGGAACATTTTGGAACTGAAACTATGCCTGTGCTGATCTGAGCGCGCAACATACTTCTGGCGTGTTTCCTAAACCACGGACTTTAATCATCTGTAAAGTGACAACCAAATCTTTACAAACGAGGGGCCTCTCCGGGGGCCGAGCGCGGGGCCCCAGAGTCAAACTGCAGCAGAGGGCCCTGGGTTATGGACAAGACCCTGACTAGACAAAGTAAGTCCTTAAAGAGACTCAAACTGATTGTAGACTGGGAGAGATATCGACTACAGCTCCTAGTGTCATCGTGTAATGAAAGTACAATTAACCCAGTTCAATAAACAAAAAGAAACTAAACTGAAAGAGTTTTGAACATACATTTGTTGTAACACTCGATCATAAAATCAGCTGGAAACCACATCATAAAACTAAAACGGCAAAGATTTCAGCCCTAAGAATAAATGCTAAATATATCATTGATATCAAGCTCTAGATAACTAATAACTGTTCACTTATCACTTCCCCATTTAACATATTGGTGTAGAGGATCTGGGGAATTGTATAAAGATAATTCTTGACCATTGTTTACAGTTCAGAAAGGCAAAAATATCCATTTAGACTGGATACCCGTGATCACACTAATCCTTTATTCTTAAATCAAAAACAATGAAATGTGAGGCCTTACTGAATTTAAGATCTCAAATCATGTTCAAAGACTCCAAAAGTCACTCCTGAAAATATTACATATGTTCTGCAAACGAGAAGTCAAATACAACCTAGAGATAAGATAGATTCAATAAACAAAACTCCCAGACACCATGAAAAGACATCTGAGACCGAGCTGTAGAAATATGGAGGAATTTAGATGAAAGCATGAAAGTTTGTAAAAAACCTGCCACATTTTATAAAAGGTTTAACAAAGAATCTATATTTTAAATACGAACAAATTTTGCTGAGTGTGTAGTATATTCTTGCCTGTTGTTTTCTTTATTTGCTGTTGTTTTTTATTACTGTTCCTGATTATTAATTGTCACTTTTGCCTATGTTCCCTTGTTTATGATTTGTTTTATGATTTGTTTATGATTTGTTTAATGATTTGTTTATTTGTTAATCGTGTTTTACGTTCCTTTCTCTGATTGTTAAATGTAAATGTTATTGAGTTTTTTTTTAAATTTGGGTGGGGCTTATAAGCCTTTGCTTCGGCCACTCCCTTTGAGCAAACTCACTGCTCAAATAAACAAATAAATAAATAATATAATAATAAAGGTAAACAGAAAATGGCCATTTACAACATCGAGTTTAGTCAAGAACCAGTATGTGGGAAAAATTGTTAAAAATGGGGAATAAAGAAAATTGTGGGAAGGGAAAAAGAGGAATATGGGGAAAATTAAAAAAATATATCGTATATATATTTCTGTATACATAAGTAAATATGGGGGTAAATGGGAAAGAATAGAAAATTGTAGGAAAAATAAAAGAAAATTTTGTCCAATTTTCCCCCAAATGACTTGAGATGAGCCTGATCTTGTTCTCTGGTTTTTAGACGACAATGTTTTTTTAATCGTGTTGTTGTGCTTTTCTGGCTTGTTTTGTCACATTTTTTATTTTCTCTTGTTTCTCGTCCATTGTGTTATTCTTGGGGGGGGTTTGTCATGTGTTTTGTTTGGCCATGCCCTCATTTGAAAGCTAAGACCTGCTCCGTGCACTGAAGCTCGTGAAGTCGGGGCGAAGATTCTCCGACTCTCACAAACAGCTTGCCTTTTTGATTTTCTTCCTTCTTCTGAAAATAAACAGCGGTCTGTCGATGACCTCCTGTGACCTACATTCCAGCGTCGCCACGGCAAACGCGGCCGCAGCCCCAATCGGGGCGCAGCGACGGCCACAATAACAACAGCTACGACACGCAAACAAACCCAAAGACAGGCAACGGGTTTTTCAGCTGCAGAAACAAAGCGCTGGAGAACAACGTAGAAAAAGCTCCCCATTTAGACCAGCTGTTGTGGGCTGCTTCAAATGAGGCGTTACTCTGGCCTAACAGCTGTGACCTGGTTAGATTTGGTAAAGCTGAACTGGAGAAAATGCAGTCCGTGAAGGCGGGGTTAAGAAGGTTAAAGTCACAAACGCAGAACAAAAAGTTCATCAAACAGGAAAAGAATTGGACAAAACTGTGATTGATTTTAACAGGGGGGCCCCCCTCAAGAGGGACTACGGGGACCCTCAGAGGGAACTACAGGGGGGGGCCCCTCAGAGGGATTACGGGGGGGGGCCTCAAAGGACTAACGGGGGGGCCTCAAGAGGGACCTTACGGGGGGGGGCCCTCGAAGGAACTACGGGGGGGGGCCTCAGAGGGATCTACGGGGAGGGCTCAGAGGGCTACGGGGGGGGCCTCAGCGGGACTACGGGGGGCTCAGAGGACTTACAGGGGGGCCTCAGAGGGAACTACGGGGGGCCTAAGGACTACCGGGGGGGCCTCGAGGGACTATAACGGGGGGGCCTCAGAGGACTACGGGGGGGCCCTCAAGAGGGACTACGGGGGGGGGGCCTCAAGGGACTACGGGGGGGGCTCAGAGGAACTACAGGGCCTCAGAGGGACTACGGGGGGGCCTCAAGGGACTAAACGGGGGGGGGCCTCAGAGGGACTACGGGGGGGCTCAAGCACTAACTACTTAAACGGGGGCCGTCAGAGGGACATATATACGGCGGGGGACCTCTAGGAGGCACTAACGGGGGGGGGCCTCAGAGGGACCTACGGGGACCTCAAGGGACTACAGGCGGGCCTCAGGGACTATACAGGGGGGCCTCAGAGGGACTAACAGGGGGGGCCTCAGAGGACTTACAGGGGGGCCTCAGAGGACTAACGGGCCTCAGAGGGACTACAGAGGGGGGGCCTCAAGAGGCACTACGGGGGGGGGGGGGCCTCAGAGGGACTACGGGGGGGGGACCTCAGAGGCACTGGACCGGGGAATTGTCCCTCAGAGGGAGCTACGACGGTGGGACCTGGCCAACAGGCCTCAGAGACTACAGGGGGGCCTCAGAGGACTACGGGGGGCTCAGAGGCACTACGGGGCCTCAGAGGGACTACAGGGGGGCCTCAGAGGGACTCAAGGGTGGCCTGCACTAGAGGGACCTACGGGTAGGGGGTTCAGAGGACAATAGAAAGGACCTCACAGAGCGGACTACAGGGACTCAGAAGAGGACTAAGGGGGGTCAAGAGGGACTACAGGGCCGGCCTCAGAGGGACTACAGGGGACCCAGAAAAGGACTAAGGGGGCCTCAGAGGGACTACAGGGGACCCGTGTCAAGGGACATACAGGGGGACCTCAGAAAGGGACACAGGGGCCTCAGAGGGACTACGGGGGGGTCAGAGACTACGGGGGGGCGCGGCCTCAGAGGCACTGAGCGGGGGGGCCTTCAGAGGCCCACTACAGGGGGGGGGCCTCAGAGGGATACGGGGGGCCTCAGAGGGACTACGGGGGGGCCTCAGAGGGACTACGGGCCGTCAGAGGGACTACAGGGGGGGACCTAACAGGGAGGTGACTGATAACGGGGGGGGCACTGCAGAGCAACTACGGGGAGGGCCTCAGAGGCAGCTGCTACGGGGGGGCCTCAGGCAGGGACTACGGGGGGGGGGCCTCAGAGGCACTACGGGGCCTTCAGAGGGACTACGGGGGGGGCCTCAGAGGCACTGCGGGGGGGCCTCAGAGAGCGACTCTGTTTAGACGAGGCCGGGGGGGGCCTCAGAGGCACTACGGGGGGGCCTCAGAGGGACTACGGGGGGGGCGGCCTCCAGAGGGACTACCAGGAGGGGCCTCAGAGGGACTACGGAGGGGCCTCAAGAGGGACTACAGGGGGGCCTCAGAGCGACTACGGGGGGCCTCAGAGAACACTAACGGTGGAGGACTCGACGTGGAGCCTGAAGATGGATCGACCTCGGCAGGGGGGCCCAGAGGCACTACGGAGGGGGGGCCCCCTCAGAGGGGACTCGGGGGGCCTCAGAGGCACTACGGGGCCTCAGAGGCACTACGGGGGGCCTCAGAGGACTACGGGGGGGCCTCAGGGCACTCGAACGGAGAATCGTAGGGGCCTCGAGCACTCGGTCAGTCGCGGGAACGTCCGGGGGGGGACCTCAGAGGACTACAGGGGGCCTCAGAAGGGACTAAGGGGGCCTCAGAGGGACTAAACGGAAGGGGGCTCAGAAGGGACCAGACGGGGGACCTCAGAGGCATACAGGGGGAGCGCGTCAGAGGCACTAACGGGGGGGGGCCTCAGAGGGATACGGGGGGCCTCAGAGGGACTACGGGGGGGCCTCAGAGGGACTACGGGGCCTCAGAGGGACACAGGGGGGGCTGGCGCAAAGATCGAGGGACCCTAGCAGGGGGGGGGCCACTCAGAGGGACTACAGGGGGGCTCAGAGGGACCAGGGGGGGCCTCAGAGGGCACTACAGGGGGGGCCTCAGAGGGACTACGTGGGTGGCCTCAGAGGGACTACGGGGGGGGCCTCAGAGGGACTACGGGGCCTCAGAGGGTCTACAGGGGGGGGCCTCAGCAAGGCACACCTAACGGGCGGAACACTTTTCAGAGGGACTTTGGTTCATCAGGCGGAGAAGGACCTCAGGGGACTGTAATGGAGGGGCCTCAGAGGGACTACGGAGGGGCCTCAAGAGGGACTACAGGGGGGCCTCAGAGCGACTACGGGGGGCCTTCAGAGGGACTACAGGGGGGGCCTCAGAGGACTAGGTGGAGCCTCAGAGGCCTCCTGATGGACAGGGGGGGCCCCTCAGAGGAACTGAAGGGGTGGGCGTCTTTCACAGGACTACAGGGGAGTAGGCCTATGAGGGTACTACAGGGTGTGCTCCTCTCGCACGGACTACGGCCGGGGGACCCTCAGAGGACTTTATCCCTTAACCAGTAAGGTACGGTTAGTACAGGGGGGGCCTCAGAGGCACTACGGGGGGGCCTCAGAGGGAAACTACGGGGGGGCCTCAGAGGGACTACAGGGGGGGGCCTCAGAGGGACTGAACGGGGGGTACTTTAGTTTACCGGGGGGGCCTCAAGTAGGGAATTAACAGGGGGGGGCCTCTAGAGCGCAACTACATGGGGGAGCCTCAGAGGTGACTAGATTAGGCTAAATACGGGGGACCTCAGAGGACTAACGGGGGGACCTCAGAAGGACTAGGGGGGCCTCAAGAAGGCGATACGGGGGGGACCCAGAGCAACTACGGGGGGGCCTCAGAGAACTAAAGGGGGCCTCAGAAGGGACTACAGGGGGGGGCCTCAGAGGCACTACGGGGGGACCTCAGAGGGACTACGGGGGCCTCAGAGAGGACCTACGGGGCCTCAGATGGACTACGGGGCCTCAGAGGACTACGGGCAGAGGGACTACGAGGGCCTCAGAGGGAACTACGGGGCCCTCAGAGGCACTACGGCGGCCTCAGAGGTACGGGACGGGGTAGGGAGGGCCTCGAGAGGGACGCTAACGGAGGGGGGGGGCCTACAGAGGGAATCTCACGTGAAGGAACTCAGAGGGACTACGGGGAGGCCTAGAGAAGAGGGTACTAGTCAAGGGGGGGGACTTCAGAGACTGTACGGGGGCGGGCTCTAGAGGGACTCACGGCGGGGGCCCTCAGAGGGACTACAGGGGGGGGCTCAAGAGGACACGGGGCCTCAGAAGGGACTACAGGGGGCCTCAAAGCACTACGGGGCCCTCAAGGGACACAGGGGGGGCCTCAGAGGGGACAACGGGGGGGCTTCAGAGGGACTACGGGGGGGCCTCAGAGGGGACTATACGGGGGGCCTCAGAGGGTACTACGGGGGGGCTCAGAAGAGGACTACAGGGGGGGGACTCAGAGGGACTAACGGGGGGGACTCAGAGGACTACAGGGGGGCCTCAGAGGGACTTACAGGGGTGGGGCCAGAGGCACTACGTGGCTGGACTTCAGAGTGGACTACAGAGTGGGACTTCAGAGTGGGACTACAGAGTGGACCTCAGAGTGGACTACAGAGTGGACCTCAGAGTGGACTACAGAGGGCGGGGCCTCAGAGGGACTTACAGGGGGGGGCCTCAGAGGCACTAACGGAGGGGGCTCAGAGGGAACTAGCGAGGGGGGCGAATCAGAGGGACTCGGGGGCATCAAAGAAGCGGAACTTACAGGGGGGAGGCCCTCAGAGAGGACTACAGGGGGCTCTCAGAAGGCACATCCACACGGGGGGCCTCAGTGAAGGGACCTTACACGAAAGTTGGGGGGGCCTCAGGGAGGCACTTTGCTAGCGGGCGGGGCCTCAGAGGGACTACAGGGGCCTCAGAGGCACTACCAGGGGGGGGCCTCAGAGGACTACAGGGGCCTCAAGGAACTACGGGGGGGCCTCAAGAGGGACTACGAGGGGGGCCTCAGAGGGACTAACTACGGGGGGCCTCAGAGGGACTAGCTGGGGGACCTCAGAGGGACTACGGGGCCTCAGAGGGACCTACAGGGGGGGCTCAGAGGGACCTACAGGGGGGGGCCCTCAGAGGGACTTACGGGGGGCCTCAGAGGCACTACGGGGGGGGGGGCCCTCAGAGGGACTACAGGGGGCCTCAAGAGGGACTACGGGGGGCCTCAGAGGGACTACAGGGGGGGCGCTCAGAGGGACTACAGGGGCGGGCCTCAGAGGGACTTACGGGGGGCCTCAGAGGGTACTTCACGGGGAGGGGCTCAGAGGAGCTTTCACGGGGACCTCAGAGGGACTACGGGGGCCTCAGAGGGACTTACAGGGGGCCTCAAAAGAGGACTACGGGGGCCTCGAGAGGGACTACGGCGGGGGGGGCCCCTGCGGCCTCAGAGGGGACTACGGGCCTCAGAGGGACTACGGGGGGGGCCTCAGAGGCACTACGGGGGGGGCCCTCCAGAGGCACTACAGGGCCTCAGAGGGGACTACGGGGGGCCTACAGAGGGACTACAGGGGGCCTCAGAGGGACCAGGGGGAAAAGCCTCTAGCACGGGACTGACGGGGGGCCTCAGTAGGGCACTTGATGCTCCTCAGAGGCACTACGGCGGCCTCAGAGGGATACGGGCCTCGAGGGACTACGGTGGCCTCAGAGGGACTACTGGGGGGGGCCTCAGAGGATCTACAGAGGGGGGGCCTCAAGAGGCACTATGCCAGCTCGGGGGGGCCTCAAGAGGGACTACGGGCGGGCCTCAGAGGGACGTAATTCTACGGGGGGGGGGCTCAGAGGCGGACTACGGGGGGGGGCCTCAGAGGGACTACGGGCGGCCTCAGAGGACTACCAGGGGGGGGGCCTCAGAGGACTACGGCGGGAGGTCCTCAGAGGCAATCTACAGGGGGGGCCTCAGAAGAGACTACGGGGTGGCTGCCTCAAGGACTTATCACGGTCGGGGTGCCTCGCAGAGGCACTACAGGGGGGCTCAGAGGGACTACGGGGGGGCCTCAGAGGGATACAGGGGGGGGGGCTCAGAGGGACTTACGGGGGGCCTCAAGTAGGACTATTACGGGGGGAGACTCTCAGAGGCACTAGCAGAGGGGAGGCCAAAGCTTAGTCTACAACAACAGGAGTCTAAGAGAAAACGTCATCTTTATGAAAGAAAAATACATTTGGACAAATGCACCATTTAAAGCAGTATTTTAGCTGTAAACTGTCATTGCTAGACGTTACTTTTTATGTTCATTTTAGCAGCGAATACAAGAAACCCTTTTGAATGCAGTAACATGATTATGATTATGACATTAGTTTTAGTCTCAATAAAAATGTTTTGAATTAAGTTTTAGTCAACAAAAATATGAATTCAATTTAGACTTAATATTTGAGTCGTGAAATGAAAACGCTGAAATGGAGTTTTTCAAGTTTATTATTTGAACCCTGTTAAATCGTAACCATAGGGCAATAAAACTATTCTGATTGTTCTCCTTCCTCAGTGTGACGGCCCTGCTATCATTTGAAAGCTAAGACCCTAAGCGATCGTAAGTCCCGTAAAACTTTCAGATACAGCCCTTCGTTACAATATCCTCAGACGCTATTTTCACATATTTAAACTACGCCGTCACGTTTGCGTCGCCTTTTTTGTGGCCTTTCGGGTCCATCTTCAGTTCACGTCTCGTCTTTTTTGTCGGCTATTTTGACACTTTTTTCCAGGACGTTACAATTGGGTAAGCAAGCTGGTGCTCAGTTCAGGCGAGGGGTTAAAGGAACAGGCCATGTTGATTAATACTGAGATCGCGTGTACTTCCAACTGAGCTCTTAGTACTGATTTGACAGAGGATCTTTATGTCCGTGCGTAATCATTGCTCTGGAAGATAACAGTAAACACCGGACCAGACGACGCACGTTATAGTGATATAAGCAGTGGAGTCAGCATTTAAGCACGTTAGCATGCTACCAGTTAGCATTTAGTGTCAACAGCTCAGCTCTGACGCTCACTTCTCCAAGGGAAACAATCTAGCCCTTGGATAATCAACATGTGACAGAGGCCAGCAGAGCTGAAGCTTTACTGTATATTTTCCTCAGTGTTCATAGATGTGAGACAAGATCACGATCGGTGTTTACAGTGTTGACGAGTTTGCTAACCAGGTAGCATCGCTAACACCTTGAGCAGCTAAACAACCCGACTCAGACTGAGCCATCTGTTGACGGATACAAACTGGTTAAAAAATCCAGAGAAAGGTTTTCTGTTTCCTCTATTTGATGAGTAGTTTAGTTTTCAGAGTGAAGCAGATCTTTAGTAAATCCTCGCTGAGCTCCACAGACAGAGCTGCTAACGTCTGTGACTACACAAGATTATCTGTTTATATACAATCAAACTTCAACTTTTTTATAAAGCGCTTTTTTCATACCGAAGGCATCCACAAAGTGACTCTTACAGATTAAAACATTAAATCCAAGTATCCAGAGCAAACAATGGTCCAAAAAGCCGTACAGTGGCGACCGGAGCGTGCTCCGCGGGTGTCCCTGTGACTGTGTCCCCACATAACGTGTGGTTGTAAACGTGTTTTGCTCTTGAGCAGTGATTACGAGTGAGTCATATAACAAAATACCACATGTCAATGCAGTCGTCTTTCATTTCCATCCTAGTAGAGATATTGTTACATGTAGTACGTACTGCTAATTGTACCTCGGCTATTCAAAATGGCCACCGTAACTATGTGTAGGAATGTCATTGGAAACGCATGTTGGGGCGCAAACTGGTGAAGTTAGAAGTGAAAAACTAATTCTATGTTTTCGCACATTATTAAATACAGATTTACAGATCCTTTACATGATCCAGTCTAGTCAACACAACATTAAGACCGAGGCATGATTTCTAAGTGATAAAGGAACAATATTAAGGCGTATACACCGGGAGCTCTTGACCAAATATTAACTGCGCGACAATCGAAGTAAATTTCTCAGTATTAAAACGGTGGCCTGTCCTTTAGGGCTTTGTTGTGGTATTTTTTCAGTGACTTACACAATAAAAACTCTTGAGCAATCGTCATCAATTTTCCAGTAAATATAGATTTAATGCCAGTTTTGAGCCAATCGAATTGCTTTTTAATGACATTCAAGACGCGCTTGTTTAGTGTATGCACGAATGACTTAAATGCTTATACAATAACCTTCACACCACACTCCTAGGAATGTGATGTCCATGTCAGGTGGAACAGGCGAGCGATACCAAGTCCTCTACTGAGCGAGACAAAATAGGCAGTTTCTGTAAGAATATCAAACAAAAATAAACAGTTTTTCTTGACACAACCTGACATTAGTTCTTTATGTCTGGATAAGTTCTTTTCTACGTGATCAGCTCATGTTTGTGAATATTGTCTCCACTTTTAGACAAAATAACCAGACATTAGAACATATGAACTTTGAGACTTTTGTTTCATGTGATTCTCCAGTAGTGCCTGAGATATGAGCCAAAAACTAAGACAAAAATCTGTAGTTCGCCAGTTACCATAGTTACCATAGTTAACCCATGGAATTCCCAGTCGCTCCGCCTCAGTGTTAAACTATGGGCTCTTTACAACGTTGTGATGTCACGTGAACGCAGCCCATTGGTTAAAGATTTGTAAAAAATAAGGAACAAATGGGGGAAAGTGTTTTTCTGATTCACTTTTTGAGCGACGGTGACGTAAACACAGATGTTTATTCCTCTGTGTGAATGAGGCGGATGTGGCCCCTGAGCTGGAGGGGCCCCTCACTTACATAACAGTCTGAACAGACCCAGAGTTAAACCTGGAGCCTTTAGTTCAGACTCAAAGCCCGACAGGATTTATCACTTACATCACATAAACTGTATTAAAGGGCCGGCGCAGGCCCGTCCTCCTGTCCCGGAGCTGATCAATGTGCCGTTCCCTCACAAAACATCAGGGAGCTTTAACATTGGAGATTTAAATGTGCAAAAGGTGAAAAATGCATAAAAAATAAAATGAAAATTGGGGGGAAATTGGCTAAAATGCAGAGAAAATAGAAGTGGGGGATTGGTAATATTTGGAATAAAATTGGTAATAAAAAAGTGGGGGAAAGGGGGCGTGGTTAATAAAAAAAGTGCCATAAATCCCTCACCCCGGCCTGAACTGAGCTGTTTGGCTTTACCCAAAAACAAAACAAAAAACCAAATGAAAACACGACAAAATCGCTTCAAAAACGTGGCGACAACGTGACAAAGTTATGATCACTTTTGTAAGTCTTAGCTTTCAAATGAGGCGTTACACTGTTGCTCTCCAGTGAAGCTTTAGATTTGGGTAAAGCCAAACTGGAGAACATGAGCTCGGTTAAGGTGGTTAAAATTCGGGTTCAGACTGAGGTTCAGTGTCGCGCTGGCCTCTAGGTGGAGCTGTTGGATTCATTATTACATTAGGTTTTACTGATTTATCACCATTATAATCCAGGCAGAAGCCAAATGTAATGTTTTAATGCCACAAACCCAGAAAAAAACCTGAATATTAAGATTTACAAACATTTCATGAGGAAAGCAGGCGACTTAATAAAATCGTAAACTGAATGAGTTTTTAAATCAGAATATTGGTATTTATGAACTGATTCACTAAATTTGAATCTATGACATTAGAATGAATGACATTTAAAGCCTTGATTTGCACAGCTCTTTGAATGACTTAATGCTCCACAGAAACCTCGACTAGTCATGTTTACCTCACTTTACTTTATATTTGCTACTTTTATTCATATTTAATTCTACATTTGTCGACGGCTGGAAACTCTAGATTCATTATTGACCTGTGGGTTTCAGGTGTTTCCAAACTGATTTACTCAAAGGTTAAACTATTTTACTCAGTTACTACTTAAGGGTTTGAGTTCATTTAACAGATTATTTCTAACCTTAACGTCTCAAAGATAAAGCATTTCAGATTTTGGCAGAAGAAGCTTCTTGTGTCTTTTATTTGCTTCTACAAAGTAAATCTGATATTTGTCCTACACACAGTCCACAGATGCAGACGGAATCTCCAACTAAACTAGAGCCCATAGTTGTTTTAGAAGCTCGTGTGTGCTGCAGTTTCCCATGATGCTCTGCTGCGAGTGGAAAAGAGACACAGGAGGCGGAGTTTGAACCTCGTTCATTTATTTACAAACAAAACCGGAGTTTTTTCCTCAGATTCTTGACGGATACAGCATCTGCAACGAGAAACCGTTCAGACGAGGTTAAAACACCGTTCAGAGGAAAAGGCCCAGTACAGACGACTGCACAGAAACACTAAAGGACACGACTGGACACGGGACACGACTGGACACGGGACACGACTGGACACGGGACACGGGACAGTGAGAATCACGTCAGGGGATAATGTGAGTCTGAGCCGAGTCAACTCCATACGCAGTTTGAGGAAACGTTACTCTGGAGTGACTGGATTCATTCATCTGATGCTCAAAGTCCTTTCATCTGACCAGGTCACGATTCTACATTTCAGTCAAATATTTACTGTTCTAAATGTTCCAAAACATTAAATGCATTTTGTACATTTTTATGTTTATTTAACCTCTTAACCCAGTATGTTTTCTCCAGTTCAGTTTAAAGGAACAGGCCACCGTTTTCCATACGAGATCTGTTCTTACCTAGACGAGTTCATCTGTACCTGTCTGGTCTCCACGTGTGCCTTCAGTCACGTAAACACAGACGGCGTTAGCATTTAGCCTCTCTCTTCTCCTCTATAGCTCCAAACGAGGTGAAGATAGAAGCTACCAAAACTCTTCCACGTTTTCCCTATTTAAATATGGTTACGTGTTACACTATAAAGTATAATTACACACAACAATGTGGATTTTCTAAGTGGATAAAAGGGAACTATATTGTAAGGCGTAATAATACCAGGAGTACTTGGGGGTCCGCACAGTAAAGTGAAGATATCACTGTGCAGAGGCTGAATTACTCTGGTATTATTACGCCTTACAATATAGTTCCCCTTTTTATCCACTTAGAAAATCCACATTGTTTTAATTGTGTGTAATTATACTTTACAGTGTAACACTTCACGTAACCATATTTAAATCGGGAAAACGTGGAAGAGTTTGGTAGCTTCTATCTTCACCTGGTTTGGAGCTATAGAGGAGAAGAGAGAGGCTAATGCTAACACCGTCTGTGCTGTGTTTACGTGACTGAAGACACACGTAAAGACCAGACAGGTACAGATGAACTCGTCTAAGGTAAGAACAGATCTCAGTATGTAAAAACGGTGGCCTGTTCCTTTAACACAGATCAAGTGTTTACAGCCTATAGACGCAACAGTTTACCGAACGTCCTAAAGTCCTCACGGTTAACATACCTTCAACTTTTAGAACTGTGTTCATTGTAAAACTGATTAATATTGATATCCCTACATCAAAAAGTACCACTCTGATCCTGCGTTATTAACAGTATATTAAACAGTAATTACCACTCTGATCCTGCGTTATTAACACTATATTAAACAGTAATTACCACTCTGATCCTGCGTTATTAACAGTATATTAAACAGTAATTACCACTCTGATCCTGCGTTATTATTAAACAGTAATTACCACTCTGATCCTGTGTCCGATGGCCTTGGCCGGGAGGTTCCTGTTGAACTTGGCGCGGACCATCCCACTGCTGCCATGAGCTCTCATCACCTTCCCCCAGATCACACGGGTCTTATTGGGAGCTCCACCAGGGGTCACTGTGTTCCTAACAGAACAGGACGACTTAGGACGAGACGCTCAGGAGCCACCAGGGGTCACTGTGTCCTAAACAAGAACAGGACAGACGTTAGGACGAGACGCTTCAGGAGCTCCACCAGGGGTCACTGTGTTCCTAAACAACAGGACAGACGTTAGGACGAGACGCTTCAGGAGCTCCACCAGGGGTCACTGTGTTCCTACAGAAAACATTAGAAGTAAATAAAAGTCTGCAGAGCGATGAGCGTAGACCCGAGGCCAATGGCTGCTCTGCGACGACACTGGAGGCCCGCCATTGCTGTAGTACCTCCATATAGCCACTAGTCTCCCATTGGAATCCATTGCACTTTAGACACGTTAAAAACAGCTTTAATGCCGGTGCCTAATGTTTGGAACTGTCTACAGCTCGATATTCCTCCTGTGATTACGCTGGGTTAGACACAATCAGAGGCACCGGCTGGTTATCGTAGGAAACATTTAGAAATCTCCTACTTAATGAGGGTCGGACTGTTAGCATTGGAGCTGCGCGAGCTACACGTCACACAAGGGCGGAGTCTACAGTGAAGATCCGCCCTTATGCCCTTATTAGGAACATGCTTCGTCAGAGCTGGAGAAGAGAGTCTGTAAAGCCCATGATTTCCCCCTCGAACGTGGTCATGATGGTAAACGGGGAGGAGTCTATTCTTTGTACAGTCTATGGCCGAGGCAGAAGGTAAAGCCGAGAGCGGCCTCTTCCATCATAGTGAAGCTTAAATCATCGACTGGACTGGTTTTTGGTAAAGTTGGACATTTAGCTTCAAGTCACAGAAGCTTCTTAGCTCTTTAGGTCAGAAACGACACCATTACCAAACTGGAGCGTTGGGCGATATGGACCTAACCATACATCAGAGGAACACTGACATGTCACTGCAGGTTTTTGTCGTTCTGCCGCAGACTTGCATTATTTGTGATCTGGTGTAAAAGGCGAGTTCAGACGGAGCGTTTGTGGTCGATCATAAAACGGACGCTCACCACTCAGACTTTGGTTTGAGCCGTAGGACTGGCACACGGAGAGCGCAGCTTTGGCTAATCTGTCAAAGGAGACGACGCTTGGACCAGATTTCCTCTCGGTCTGCGCTCCAGTTTGTTTACCTCCTGCACGTGATCATTTATACCAGTATGAGACATTCTTATGGGGGATACGTATACCGGAAAGTTTCATTATCGCCCAACCCTTGTTTTATTTAAAACCCTACAGTTTCAGGTAAAGGTAAACTTTACTGACTAAAGAGTTTCTGTGACTACAAGCGAAACAACTTTACCAAACCCAGTTCAGTCGATTTAACTTTTCTATTATGTTTGTGTAGTAGCCTCAGCCTTGTAGACGCAGTATAACTTTATGTTAGTGAAGTATAAAGGTAGTTTTCTCACTTCTTGCCTTGTAGACGAGTATAACTTTGTTATGGTTGGTAGCTCACTTCTTGGCCTTGTAGACGCAGTATAACCATTATGTTAGTGAAGTATAAAGGTAGTTTTCTCACTTCTTGGCCTTGTAGACGCAGTATAACCTTATGTTAGTGAAGTATAAAGGTAGTTTTCTCACTTCTGGCCTTGTAGACGCAGTATAACTATGTAGTGAAGTATAAAGGTAGTTTCTCACTTCTTGGCCTTGTAGAGCAGTATAACTTATGTTAGTGAAGTATAAAGGTAGTTTCTCACTTCTTGCCTTGTAGACGCAGTATAACCTTTATGTTAGTGAAGTATAAAGGTAGTTCTCTTACTCTTGGCTTGTAACGCGTATAACTTATGTTAGTGAAGTATAGTAGTTCTCACTTCTTGGCCTTGTAGACGCAGTATAACCATTATGTTAGTGAAGTATAAAGGTAGTTTTCTCACTTCTTGGCCTTGTAGACGCAGTATAACCATTATGTTAGTGAAGTATAAAGGTAGTTTTCCACTTCTTGGCCTTAGGTAGAAGTATTCTCACTTCTTGGCCTTGTAGACGTAGGCGCAGCGTTTGCCCAGGTAGAAGTCGACCTCGTTGCGGGAGTAGCAGCCCTCCAGTTTGAGCAGAGCCGTGTGTTCACGCTGGTTCCTCAGGCCGCGCTTGTAGCCAGTGAAAATGGCTTTGCTCCACAGTCTGCAACAAAGACACTGCAGTGAGAACCGTTCAGACACATCAGATTATCACTGTCCCACTTGAATCACTTTTACGTCGCTCAGTAAAGTTCATCAGGACCTCAGCGCTGACTAATACACAAATATCTGAAGGATCACAAATGATTTAAATAAACGTTTAAACTTGGGCTGCACAAGATCATCATTAACACAACAGTAGGTAAACAGTCTCGATATATAAAGAGCTTTTCTCCATTAGGCCCAAAGAGCTTTAACAGGAAAGGAACCAGTCACTCATTCACCAGTGTACGCCCGCTCTACCACCTGCACCACCGTCGCCCCAGTCCTGACACAATCACATCGACTAAAGCCAAAAATCTACCAAACCCCTCAGGTTTTTATCTGTATAACACATTACTATAGTTTGTGTTCACGCGACGTCACACGTAAACAGCCTTGAGCGTAACGGAGTTAGAGATGAACCATAATCCACTGCACTAACGGCTGGACCACATGAAAAGAAACTGTCCTGAAGTCTGGGGTCTTCTCTCTCAGCACAGATGAACTAAGGTCACATGACTGTCTCATAATGGCGTCCAAAAGAGGAGACGATATTCAGAACGATGAATGTCAGGTTTGCGGATCCAGTCACGTCCAACTCCGGCGCATCACATGACGCTCTCAAATCCTGTATTTTATTACCACAATCGAAAACATCTGTGCAAATTCTATTAAAGATTTACAAACATTCTACCAAACCCGAGGAAAGGACGAGATATTGAAAAGCCAAGTGGACACAACACACAACTCATTCTGTCAAACCTGCAGCCGAGTTTCAGACCATGAAACAAACTTAAACGTAGAAATTTACATTTAAAGCCAATGTAATGTTTTTGAATATCATCATAATGCCACAAACGCAGAGAAGAAATCAGTGCATATTCATTACTGAATATTTGTAAACATTTCATCAACAGGAAAGAGAATTAGACAAAAAGGGAAATTTTAGAACAAAAAACAATGTTTGTATTTTTATTAACTTATAGCAGTAAAAATACTGGAGCAACGTCATCGTTTCAATAATCAATAAAGTTCAATTTGACGCCAGTTTGAATCCAATTTAATGCCTTTTAAAAACATTTAAGGCCTTGATTTTGACAAATTATATTAGTGACTTACGCCCCACAGAAACCCTGGCTCTACAAAGTTGTCTACGCAAACTAGTTTTAATTTAACATGTAGTATTTGAATAATGTTATAATTACTGAAGCTATTCCTCTCATATCTCGCAGCCCTGACTGACAAACACGAGCACTTTAGAAAACCAAAGATGTGGAGTTTAGGGCTCACCTTCCAGGCATCGTGAAAGTCTCTTCAGGTGAGTTCACCTGCAACAAGACAAAGACATTTACTTACAAAAGCATAAAGATGTTAGTGAGAAATAACTGCACAAATGTACTCAAAATGCTTAACATATTTGTTCAGTTCATAACCGTACTAGGACTAAGCAGTGAAGTTATTTGGGCACACGACTAATGAATTAACCTGTAAATGCACTTATAGAGTAATGATGGTAATAAAGGCTAGTACAACATGACGGCTAATGCTAACAGCTTTAATACACACTGGATTTATGAATGAAAACTATTCGGAGGGTTGTGAAACTAAAGGCGAACACACGCTGTATATAAACACGGATATTAGCGGAGAAGAACCGCGTGGAGACAGCGGGTGGAGTCAGAAACACAGCCCGTGTGTGAGCGTCTGTCCCCGGCTGCGCTGCTGCCGTTAGCCCGCTGCTTCCACAATCCGATCAAAATCTCCGCCATCGTTTAAACCCCGGACTCCAAACTTCCCCGGGGCCGAGCGGGGCCTTTACCGGAGCCGCCGCGGTGTTTATGGAGCGCGGATGAGGACGAAACGGTGATGTATTTGAAGGTTTTTGAGTCGAAACATGGCGGATCTTTACCTGCACAAACTGAGCAAAGATGGCGGAAAAGGAAGTGCGAGGGGTCCTGAGGGCAGTTATCAGAGAGAGAGGCGGCGGAGGAGCTGCCTGAACAAAAACACCGACAACACAAAACAACTGCGATTTAAAAAGGTTTTATGGGACTGTGGTGACGAGAGGAAGGTTTATGTTGGTAATTAATTAGTATCAACCTCTTAATCCCCGCCTTAACCGAGCGCTTTTTCTTCAGTTCGGCTTTACCCAAATCTAAACGCTTCATGACCTGAGATACAGATTACAGATTGTAGGCCAAAGTAACGCCTCATCTGAAAGCTAAGACCTTTTTTTATTTTTTTTTTATTTTTTTATTTAAACAATTTCAAAATACAACATCTCGTCGAGGTACAAAATACGAGAAAAATACAAGTAAACAGATTTAGGGACTGTACAGAAATGCAAGGCACGAAATTAAAAACATTGGAGCATTAGTGTCAATTAAAGAAAAAATAAAAGGTATTTGGACATGTCGGAAACTATTTTCTTAGTAGAGCTGGATTTGATATGTCTTAACGAGGAAAAATACAATTTGAATTCATTCATAAAGTGATTGAAACAGGGGTGAGTGTCTCTCCATTTACAACAATGTATGTGGTATTTTGCAAGAAGAAAAACAATATTAATCATCTCGGACACAGAATTTTCTAAATCTTCAAAAAAATATATTCACTTTAAAATTTGGGATATCCAAGATTTTAAGAGATAGCCAATCTCTAATATCACTCCAGAAACCACCCGTTACTGGACACAAGAAGAACAGATGCTCTAAGGTTTCTTCAGGAAAATCACAGAAGGCACAACTGGCCAAGTCAAATTTAAATCTCTTATGAAGAAACACTGAGACAGGATAAATCCTATGGGAGATTTTAAAATGTGTCTCTTTAACTTTGGGTGGAATCGGCCATTTGACATATTTAGAGAAGGCCAAAATCCTGTACCTATCTATTGATGTATTCTGTTGAAATCATGAAATAGTTTGAGTTTAAAAGCATCTGTAACAAACCTATTAGTGCATTTCTTGTCTTCCAGTTTATTACCATCAATTAATAAACTTGGTAGAGCTGGAGTAACATTAGAGTGGGCCAAAGTGTTCTGGATCAGCTGTATCAACGCTGCAGGCACAGCTTTACAGATGAAAGCTAAGACCTACAACCAGTGCCTACAACACTCATCTAAACTTCTTCCGTGTTTTTATTGTAATGTTTCAATCACTTTTTGTCACATTTTGTCACATAGTGAATAAGATCTGCAGTTGTAGCTAACGTCGTCGAAACTAACAGAGAGGACGGGGAAAAGGGAATTATTACTATTTCAGGTTATATTTTGCCAAAAGTAACCCAGAAGTAACTCAAAGTGTAACATACATTTTTGGAATACAAACATGTTCCATTTTTAAAGGTGTAATCACTAATATGTAAGAAAGTAACTTGCCCAACACTGCAAAAATAATAATAAAATACAATTAAATGTAGAGATACCAATTTGAAACATTACTGACCTGAATATGAAGGAAAAAAGTATTGTTAGGTTTCTTTCATTTAATGTTTTTCAAAAATGCCCCAAATTGTCCATATTTTCTGCATAAAAAAATCTAAAAATAGACAGAAGCAGGTTTAAATGTGTGGTTTTATTTTGTGACATATTAGTAAAGATTTTCTCAGAGGGATCCTCAAACTCATGGTTAAAGTGATAGTCTGCAAGTTTGAAAAGAGAGACAGGAGGGTCTAAACTCAGCCGATGGAGAGTCACGTGATCAGTGGAGCTCCACAGGAAATGACGTCATACACACCACTGTCCTCAAGGTTAGGATTAGTTTAAGCGTTGTCCTGCAGAGGAAAACTCATTTCCTGTGGAAAAGTGTAGCTCCGCTGATCACGTGCCTCCATCGGCTGCATCCAGACCCTTCACAAGTGACGGCGAGAGAGTGAAATTTGAAAGTAAACAATCAAACTCCTCCCTCTTTTACTACAGTGCTCTTCTCAAGGCCTTTCATACTTAAGACACAAGAACTTGGTTCAAAAGTAAACAATCAAGCTCCTCCCCCTCCCTCCTGATAAATGGTCTCAACTTATATAACTTACAGTATATACGTTTGTTAAGTGTGATGTCACGACTTCCGCTTCCGGGTCCTGGCAGACGGGCAAAATATGCGAGAAAAAAACATAAAAAACTCTTAAAAACAACCATCAATATTTGTGAAACTCAACAGAGAGTTACTGTAGCTACTTATTTCTCAGACCCATTAGCCAAAAATTCCACACCTGCTGCTAAAAAAGTAATATTTACTAAAGTCGGTACTTCCGGGTTTAGTGTAGCTGCTGCACCGTTAGGATTTTTCCCCGCTAACCCGGAAGTAGCGATTTTGGTAAATATGACTTTTATAGCAGTAGGTGCAGCATTTTTGGCTAATGGGCCTGATAAATAAGTATGTTCAGTAACTCTCTGTTGAGTTTCAGAAATATTGATTGTGGTATTAAAGAGTTTTTTGTAGTTTCTCGCACATCTGCGGACCCGGAAGTAGAGCTGTGACGTCACCACTTAACAAGCGTATTGGACCTGCCAGGCCGGTTCACAGGAAAAGATCGTCTCATTGGTCGACGCAGGAGGAGACTAGACTCTGATTAGTCGCCGAGATCCGGGAAGGAGGGACTTTCCAACAATAATATATCTTTATTATGCCGGCGGCACGGTAGCACAGTGGTTAGCGCTCGTGCTTCACAGCTAGAAGGTCCGGGTTCGATTCCCACCAGGGACGGGGCCTTTCTGTGTGGAGTTTACATGTTCTCCCCGTGTCTGCGTAGGTTTCCTCCGGGTACTCCGGTTTCCCCTACCACTAAAAACATGTACAATAGGCCAGGTTGAATGTGAGTGTGTTTGAGAGTGCACATGGGGGACGACGGATGGAAATTAGCCCAAGGCTACAATCCAGTGTGGCTTGTTCATTAACTTGCACTGTCCCTACCAAATAAATAAATAAATGACTTACTTTACATCAAAATGCAAAATTTTGGAAGATTTGGCACGTTTTATAAAATGTGTAAAACATTTAGACTTACAGACTTTGATATTGTTCTTACACAATAATCACCAAAACAAAAAGTGGCTCATTTGACCTCAATCTTCCTCAAAGAAACGGGAGGTCAGAATGATTCAAAATCAGGATCATTATTAAAACACTAATGTGAATAAAAACCTTTTAAACTTTATTTACATGAGGTTTTTCTTAAGTGATAAATGTCACATAAAGAGAGGAGGAGAGTTCAGCTCATGTGGCTCTATCACATAAAGAGAGGAGGAGAGTTCAGCTCATGTGGCTCTATCACATAAAGAGAGGAGAGTTCAGCTCATGTGACTCTATCACATAAAGAGAGGAGAGTTCAGCTCATGTGGCTCCACTGCAGAGAGCTGTACAGCACGCCCCCTGGAGGAGACACAGAGCACAGCAGCAGAGTCTTCTTCACGTTTGAGGAGAGTCTGACACAGGACAGAAGCTCCGCCACCGACATACTGCCCCTACAGGCAGACACAGGGCCATGAAGTGAGCGTGGAACCGCAGCGGGTCGCCTGGAGGAGACAGAGACCTATGAATAAGAGCTACAGCATCAGAACAGGAGAAACCTATGAATAAGAGCTACAGCATCATTAAAACAGGAGAGACCTATGAATAAGAGCTACAGCATCAGAACAGGAGAAACCTATGAATAAGAGCTACAGCATCATTAAAACAGGAAGAAACCTATGAATAAGAGCTACAGCATCAGAACAGGAGAAACCTATGAATAAGAGCTACAGCATCAGAACAGGAGAAACCTATGAATAAGAGCTACAGCATCATTAAAACAGGAGAAACCTATGAATAAGAGCGATACAATCAGAGACAGACCATGTATGGGAGATCTGCAAATTTACAAAATCGAGTTAATCTCCAATGTCAAGAAACGAGGAGAAAAAGTGGAAAAAATGCACACACAAAAATGGGCAAAAAAGAAGGAAAATAGTGGACATGGGAGAAAATCTTTAGAAAGATGGGAAAAAAAGAAAACAGTGTTTGTTCTCCCCTTATGCTTCTTTTGTTTTTGAGCGACAAAGTGATTTCTACATATTTCTGATGCAAAAATATCGTTTTATCATCGTTATCAATAAAGTCCCCAAAAATGTCAGATATTCATTTTTGTTCTACTAAACAGGAGAGAAACCCATGAATATGTGCAACAGTAAATGTGCGGCGTAAGTGTAGAAACATGTAAATAAAGTAGAAACAGTCATGTGACTGACCCGGATAAACCAGGAAGTCGACTCCGAACTTCCCTCCTGATGTCAGGTAGAAGCCCCGCCTTCTCAAGTCCCTGAACACCTGCAGCCGCACACCCATTGGCTCAGGGCTCTGCTGCTCGCTCCTGATTGGCTCTAAGGGCAGATCCTGGCCCCTGATTGGCTCTAAGGGCAGATCCTGGCCCCTGATTGGCTCTAAGGGCAGATCCTGGCTCCTGATTGGCTGCAGGGGCGGGTGCTGGCTCCTGATTGGCTGCAGGGCAGTCCTTGGCGGCAGGTGCTGAGCTGCACGGTCAGCGCTGACCGTGGGAACAGGAAGCTCTGCTCCAGGGACGACAGACGAGACGCTAACTCCGCCTCCGACACACGATCTGGATTTATCCAACACAGAAACACCGTCAGCTCTGAGTCTGAGCCCCAGGCCCTTTAGTACAGTATGACGAGGTGTGACACGTTTATGACATTGGTGAAGTTTTGGTGATGATGTCACCGACATGACATTTATTAAATGGCTGGAACACATTTAAAACTAAATTAATTTATAGAAATAAAACGCAGTGGTAATGACAGAGCAGTCAAAGTAGGTCACTGACTTGCGTTCACGTGGCCCTACAGTATTTTTATTTATTTTACCTGCAGTGATTTAGACGCTTTTTTTGAAACATTGTGCAAAGAAACAGTCATTCATGCGACAACAACAACAACACTTATCTCTTAACGAGAAAGGTGAGTTTTGTGCCTTTAGCTTACCTAGCTACCTCCTAAGTGATGGTGTCGGCTGTTGAAGTTGAAGTATATCTAAGCTCTGCAATGCAATACTTGTATTTTGATCCGTCATTCTCCCACGCTGTGCTGTTTATGGCCCGCTTCATATTGAAAAGTTAAACTAGGTAGCCATTAGGGATGTAACGATTCACTCAAGCCCCGATTCGATTCGATTTCCAATTTTAAGTTCCCGATTTCGATTTTTTCCGATTTTTTTTTTACCTTTAAACTTTTTTTTTAGAAAAGAGTATGACTCATTCATACCAAAGTTTCTTTTGTTTTAACATCTGCATTTTTGTCCTTGTAACAAACTGCAACTGTCTCAGTAAGAGAACTGTACATTACAAAAAATTACAAGACATGAAAATGAACTATCATTTTGACATGAGTGCTTGTAAATTTACATGTTTTCATCATAAATAAGATGTGTAGCAAAGCAAATATTTTGAGATTATATTTATTTTACCAAACCTTTTTTTTTTTTTGCAGTTTGAACATAATACTACCATTTAGAACTAATTTTACAGTGCAGTTTTTTTCACCCTCGAACGCCTCACTGCCTCCCGGTGCAGCCTTTGTAATCATAAGGAGGAAAAAGACATGACAGCTCCTGTAGGTATTGGATTATTTGACAAGCAGACATTTGATGAGGATTTCAGCAGAATCAGAGCAGGTTGGTCAGATGTTTGTCAGTTTACGATCTTTGGTAAACTTCTGTCAAAATGCTAAACTCTGCGTTAGCCGCTAACGCTAATCTCGTAGCTGCGTCTGCTGCTTCGATGCCTACACGTGTTTGTGTTTACATGGTGTGGCGTGTGTTGGGGGTGAGGCAGGTGGAGGTGTGGAGCTTGTCTTGAGAAAAAGTGAACGTGTTAGAAACAACGAGCTATGTTCCGGTCTATTTCGGTGGCGCAAAATGGAGCAGCTGAGGGTGGCTTTAAAATCGATTCTTTAATTTTTTACATCGATTCACATTTTACGCATATTAAATCGATTTTAAATCGATTTTCGATGAATCGTTACATCCCTAGTAGCCATGCACCATGACGGCTTCTCCTGAACAAATGTTTGGCAGCGCTCTGGCGGTCTCTGGTGGTGCAAAAATGTATTACAAGTATTTTCAATGGCAAGGCAAATTATACATGCCAGTTAACCGAGCAAAATGCTTTTACTCTGTTACGCAATTTTTAACGGTTAATCGGTTAACCATTGAAAACCCCTAGTGATGACATCACTGACCTGACAGTGATGATGTCACTGACCTGACAGTGATGATGTCACTGACCTGACAGTGATGATGTCAGCGCTGACTTCCTGTCGTTCAGAGACAGCTGCTGTTGCTCCTCGAGGCTCCGGCTCAAAAACTCCTCCCACCACAGCTTCTGGCCAATCACAGAGCAGCGTTAGAGTTCGTTCTCCAAAGACAGACCTGGAGTCGTATTTCACAACATTCACGCAGTTTTGAGTAAATCCTCGGCTGTTAAATGTATCAGTTTCTTCTTCTACGGCGTCAGCGCCTCGTTCTGTTCTTCCTGATGACACGTCATTGTTCAAACCTGAAGCCCATAATCCAACATGATCCACTCTGTGCTCCAAGTGTTTCTCTGGAGCTGCTGGAAGTTACTATTAAAGAACATTATTCCTGTATCTGCCAGCAGGAGGAGCTCTTTTGTTACCGTTTAATTCTCACAGAGACATATTTTCAAATTATAAAAATGTAAAATATCAAAGCTGAGGCTCCATCTGCAGGACACTTCCAGACCAGAACGCAGATCCGAGTCGTCACTGTGTCCTCTCTTAGATAATAATAGTCGGCTCTTTTGCCGGACGTCAAAGCGTCTCGTCTGCGCTGACCTTTAGAAAAAGTGAATGTTCCTCTTTTCTCCAGATCAATAAACTCTGATCTTTTCTTCCAAATGAGACGCTACGGATCAATAAAAAAACTAAATCAATAGTAAAAGGGACTAACAACTGAACTTTTAAACTTTACCGACCTGTGCCTCCGTGAGCTCCTCCTCTGAGTGCGAGTCAGGATCTGCTGCCCCCTGCTGACCGTCTAAGGGACCTCCTCCCTCTGTCTCCTCTGTGTGTGGATGGAGCTCCTCTCTGTGAGCGTCTGCAGAAAGTTCTGTCAGAGAGTTTGAAGTTTCTGTGGGACCTTCAGACAGTTGGCTCTGGTTTCTGTCTGGATGTAGCGGCAGATGTTCTCCTGACTGCAGATGTTCTCCTGACTGCAGATGTTCCTCTCTGGGTGTTTGTGTTTGTAGCTGCAGATGTTCGTCTCTGGGTGTTTGTGTTTGTAGCTGCAGATGTTCCTCTCCGGGTGTTTGTGTTTGTAGCTGCAGATGTTCGTCTCTGGGTGTTTGTGTTTGTCGTTGGAGCTGCAGATGTTCCTCTCCGGGTGTTTGTGTTTGTCGTTGTAGTTGCAGATGTTCCTCTCCGGGTGTTTGTGTTTGTAGCTGCAGATGTTCCTCTCTGGGTGTTTGTGTTTGTAGTTGCAGATGTTCCTCTCCGGGTGTTTGTGTTTGTAGCTGCAGATGTTCCTCCCTGATGATCTGAATCTCCTCCGCCCGCAGCAGCAGCGGTCGTCCGAGCCTCGTGTTCTGACGCGGCGCTCTCGGGAGGCAGCCCACCAGCGCCCCCACCAGGCCGGACCCCCTCACTGCGCTCAGCTCCTTCACGCTCCACAGCAGCTCCTCCCCCTCCTCCATCTGGAACTACAGATGCCCTTCCATCACCACACTCCATCACGCTTCACTGTGACTGGGTAAACTCAGCTGTCACTCACTCAGACCCCGCCCCCCCCGCTGACCAATGGGAGGAGTGGGCGGGGACAGAGCTTTAACCGAGCGCATTTTCTCCAGTTCAGCTTTACCCAAATCTAAAAGCTTCTCGACTGGAGTTTACAGCTCAGAGTCATTTGAAAGCTAAGACCTACACAACTAATTAAGCTTCTTTTTTTGACATGTTTTAGTCACATTTTTGTGGCTTGATCACAGTTCAACAAAACAAACAAAAATGAAAACGACTAAACCCGATAACAAAAACAAGGAAGGAGCTTAGATCAGTTTTGAAGGTCTTAGCTTTCAAATGAGGCGTTTCACTGGCCCTGTGACACATATTTAAGTGTAGGGGAAAGTGGGTAAGTTGAACCCTTAAATTTTGAAAATAAAACATTTTTTACTTTTATGTGAGATTATAGATTTGATCTGGTCAGATAAAAAAAAAACTGAAAAAAATATTGCTGTAAAATAATACATTGTTTTTCACGACTCAGTGAATTTTTGGCCTGAAACAAAAACAATCATCACAAAAAACAAACACATGTAGGTTTTTTTTTTTTCTGATGTTGAACATTTTGTCTGGTTTAAAAGCAGATTAGTTTAGGCAGATTTCTTCTTAAAGCTGTACTAAGTAACTCTTGCCCCTAAGCACAACTGCAGGTGTCGTAGCAAGTTAGGATTTTTTAACTTATTAAATGTCTTGGAGAGTAAATACTACGCTGACAGAAAAGACAAAGGCAGAGGGATGTTGTACATCCAGTTATACAATGGAAATAATTTTTTTCACTCAAACCTGGCTGTAAATACTGTTTAAGTGGCGCTAGCCCGCAGTTAGCTTTGCCCGTTAGCCTGTTAGCTTCTTTTTTGTGATTCTATTAGTGTGTATTGGTTGCTCCAACCCGGTGGCAGTCAAGTTGCAAGCATGGTTTTCTGGCCAGAGACACCAGGGGGCGATGAAAGACCCTCCAATCATCCCATTAACACTTGTATTACCCCCAGAGGGACAACGGAAAGGATTTATTTAGGTAAACACGTTACTTAGTTCTGCTTTAAAGGAACAGGCCACCATTTTTCCAGACTGAGATCTGTTCTTACCTGAGCTTAGATGAGTTGATGCGTACCTGTCTGGTCTTTGTGCGTGTGCTCAGTCATGCACAAAGACTTCGACGTCCGCGCAGTAAAGTGAAGATATTACTGCGCGGACATCAAAGTGCTCCTAAGGTGTTACTACGCCTTACAATACAGTTCCTCTTTATATCCGCTTAGAAACTCCACATAGGGGAAACGTAGAAGAGCTTTTTCGCTTCGAACTTCACCCCCATTTGGCCCCATAGAGGAGGAGGAGGAGGAGAGGCTAAATGCTAACGTCGTCTTTGGTCGTTTTGCGTGACTGAGCGCACGCGTAAAGACCAGGTACGCATCAACTCGTCTAAGGTAAGAACATATGTCAGTATGGAAAAACGATGGTCTGTTCCTTGAATATAAACACAACTCTCTGGAAGTAAAAATGAACAACAACTTGCAGAACATTTATGTACAATTCTATAGTTTTTGTTTATTGGTTCTGGGTCGAGACAAACAAATTAAATATTACATTAAATTATGTGGGGGTTTTTTGAGAGACAAAACGTCATAATCTGCAGAAGGAGCACATGAAAAGAAAATATGTATAACTTTTTTTTTTTTTTGCATAAAATTGCTAACAGTAAACACTGGAATGTAAAAAATAAGACTTTATGATGTTTAAATTTCACCTTTAAATCTGATCCGGGGGTAAAATGAGCCACAAGACACTTTTTTTAAAGACCAACATCTTTAAAACCATATTTTTCAGATGATTTTTATGATGCAAAAAACTAAAAACCATCAATAGTAGAATTTTGTATCTATTTTGCACTGTTTTTGCGCAATAACTACCAAATCAAAAGGTGGCTCCTCTTCCCCCACTCTCCCCACTTTCTAACACTTAAACCCTGGAGTCAGACACGACCATGATGTGACACATATTTAGGAGCCGTTTCTAACGAGCTCTGCTTTAAAAACACATGACCTCGAATTATTAGAAAAACAACTAGAAACAAACCAAACTCTCACCTGTTTTCCTGCGGTTCTTTTTCGGCCAAAAAAACGTGAAAATATCGTTCAAACACCTCCGTGATTCACCTTTATCTGTAACTTCATTAATATTTCGGTGATTTGTTTCATTCAAAAACATGTGACTCCGAGGGACAGAGCACTTCCGGGATGCACGCGGGCTCCGGCTCTGATTGGCTCGAACGATCACGTGACTTTACATGCGGATAAACAACGTTATCGTGGAAATTGTCCTGTTTCTACATCCATGGTTTTCTGTCACATTTTTTTGTTCTAGGCCAAAACAAACTCAAATAACAACTTTATTACATGTGTTAATATCTTTATGCTGATTCACGGGTCTGTAAAGAAAATCATATTTTAACCCCCACTTTGGTAACCAGTTTTATTTCAAATTAGTGTGTGGAAGATCAGCAGATTTACAATATCGGGTTCATCTCCAGTGTCAAGAAATGTGGGGAAAATGGGGGGAAATTTGGCAAAAATAATAAGAAAAAAAAGTAAAAAAAAATAAAATAAAAGGGGAATAAAAATGGGGGAAATGAGCAAAATTTATGGGTAAACATTGGGAAAACAAGAAAAAAATTAATGGTTTCTTTTTTTTTAGTTTTAATCTCATTTTAAATAACCACAGGACTCCGGGAACGTTTAAGCTGAATTTATTGCAACAGAGTTTTATTTTGAAGCCGTGAAAGCACCCGGACCAGGCTTTTATTGTGAAGTGAACACTGTACAGTTTCCTCTCTGCGTTTGCATAGAACCCACTCGCATTTCAACGGAAAGAAAAATGTGCTATGACCGGACTCCGACTCCCACGATGCACCTGACCCACGTCAGAACACGACTGCGTCAGATGCCCGTACGGAGGGTGGAGGAGGGAGAGTTCAGCCCAAAGTGAGCTGCTCCAACTCCTTCAACAACTGAGACTCTTTCTGCAACTTCTCCATCTGAAAAAACAGACACAGGGTCAGACTAAACCGGTTTTGTTGCGTTTTAGTCACTCATTTCTTTGTTGCCACTTTACTGTTGCTCTATTGTGGCGTTTTCATCCTCGTTTTCGTCGCTAACATGTTGCTAGTTTTTAAAGAAGCTTTTAGATTTGGGTAAAGTCGTACCTGGTTTTTCTGTAGGACTTTCCCAGACGCCTGCTGCTCCTTCAGCTCATCGATGGCTTTCAATTTCTGAAACAAACATGACATTTTAAAATTGATCGATTATTTCATGTGTTTGACTTTATTTGAAGTGAAGCTTTAGAAACGATGTGAAAGAGTTCTTTAAGGAGAAGCTGCACCTTTCGGAGGTTCTTGATTTTCTTGTCGGTCTCCGGGTCTCCGCTGCTGGGCTCTGATTGGCTGACAGCGCTGGGCTCTGGCTCTGATTGGATGCTGTTTGAGTTGGGGTCGGGGTCTGATTCCTTTGCTTCCTGTAAAAACGACCATAAAAGGTCAACGGGTACCGATAAAACTTAACTGTAGCGTGTGACGTGTAGCGCCCATCGCCGTGGTTACGAGGGGAGATAAGGGAAACCTTAAGGCTAATCTACAAACCTGTTAATTAATTATATCCTACATACATACAGTGCCTTGCGAAAGTATTCGGCCCCTTGAACTTTTCGACCTTTTGCCACATTTCAGGCTTCAAACATAAAGATATAAAACTGTAATTTTTTGTGAAGAATCAACAACAAGTGGGACACAATCATGAAGTGGAACGAAATTTATTGGATATTTCAAACATTTTTAACAAATAAAAAACTGAAAAATTGGGCGTGCAAAATTATTCAGCCCCTTAAGTTAATACTTTGTAGCGCCACCTTTTGCTGCGATTACTGCTGTAAGTGGCTTGGGGTATGTCTCTATCAGTTTTGCACATTGAGAGACTGAAATATTTGCCCATTCCTCCTTGCAAAACAGCTGGAGCTCAGTGAAGTTGGATGGACAGCGTTTGTGAACAGCAGTTTTCAGTTCTTTCCACAGATTCTCGATTGGATTCAGGTCTGGACTTTGACTTGGCCATTCTAACACCTGGATATGTTTATTTGTGAACCACTACATTGTAGATTTTGCTTTATGTTTTGGATCATTGTATTGTTGGAAGACAAATCTCCGTCCCAGTCTCAGGTCTTTTGCAGACTCCATCAGGTTTTCTTCCAGAATGGTCCTGTATTTGGCTCCATCCATCTTCCCATCAATGTTAACCATCTTCCCTGTCCCTGCTGAAGAAAAGCCCAAACCATGATGCTGCCACCACCATGTTTGACAGTGGGGATGGTGTGTTCAGGGTGATGAGCTGTGTTGCTTTTACGCCAAACAAAACGTTTTGCATTGTTGCCAAAAAGTTCGATTTTGGTTTCATCTGACCAGAGCACCTTCTTCCACATGTTTGGTGTGTCTCCCAGGTGGCTTGTGGCAAACTTTAAACGACACTTTTTATGGATATCTCTAAGAAATGGCTTTCTTCTTGCCACTCTTCCATAAAGGCCAGAGTTGTGCAGTATACGACTGATTGTTGTCCTATGGACAGAGTCTCCCACCTCAGCTGTACATTTCTGCAGTTCATCCAGAGTGATCATGGGCCTCTTGGCAGCATCTCTGATCAGTTTTCTCCTTGTATGAGCTGAAAGTTTAGAGGGACGGCCGGGTCTTTGTAGATTTGCAGTGGTCTGATACTCCTTCCATTTCAATATTATCGCTTGCACAGTGCTCCTTGGGATGTTTAAAGCAGTATCTCGGACCTGCCTGGTGTGTTCCTTGTTCTTCATGATGCTCTCTGCACTTTAAACTAACCTCTGAGACTATCACAGAGCAGGTGCATTTATACAGAGACTTGCTTACACACAGGTGGATTCTATTTATCATCATTAGTCATTTAGGTCAACATTGGATCATTCAGAGATCCTCACTGAACTTCTGGAGAGTTTGCTGCACTGAAAGTAAAGGGGCTGAATAATTTTGCACGCCCAATTTTTCAGTTTTTTATTTGTTAAAAAAGTTTGAAATATCCAATAAATTTCGTTCCACTTCATGATTGTGTCCCACTTGTTGTTGATTCTTCACAAAAAAATACAGTTTTATATCTTTATGTTTGAAGCCTGAAATGTGGCAAAAGGTCGAAAAAGTTCAAGGGGGCCGAATACCGAAGGCACTGTACATACAGTGAGGAAAATAAGTATTTGAACACCCTGCTATTTTGCAAGTTCTCCCACTTAGAAATCATGGAGGGGTCTGAAATTGTCATCGTAGGTGCATGTCCACTGTGAGAGACATAATCTAAAAAAAAAATCCAGAAATCGCAATGTATGATTTTTTAACTATTTATTTGTATGATACAGCTGCAAATAAGTATTTGAACACCTGTCTATCAGCTAGAATTCTGACCCTCAAAGACCTGTTAGTCTGCCTTTAAAATGTCCACCTCCACTCCATTTATTATCCTACATTTAGATGCACCTGTTTGAGGTGGTTAGCTGCATAAAGACACCTGTCCACCCCATACAATCAGTAAGAATCCAACTACTAACATGGCCAAGACCAAAGAGCTGTCCAAAGACACTAGAGACAAAATTGTACACCTCCACAAGGTTGGAAAGGGCTACGGGGAAATTGCCAAGCAGCTTGGTGAAAAAAGGTCCACTGTTGGAGCAATCATTAGAAAATGGAAGAAGCTAAACATGACTGTCAATCTCCCTCGGACTGGGGCTCCATGCAAGATCTCACCTCGTGGGGTCTCAATGATCCTAAGAAAGGTGAGAAATCAGCCCAGAACTACACGGGGGGAGCTGGTCAATGACCTGAAAAGAGCTGGGACCACCGTTTCCAAGGTTACTGTTGGTAATACACTAAGACGTCATGGTTTGAAATCATGCATGGCACGGAAGGTTCCCCTGCTTAAACCAGCACATGTCAAGGCCCGTCTTAAGTTTGCCAATGACCATTTGGATGATCCAGAGGAGTCATGGGAGAAGTCATGTGGTCAGATGAAACCAAAATGGAACGTTTTGGTCATAATTCCACTAAACGTGTTGGAGGAAGAAGAATGATGAGTACCATCCCAAGAACACCATCCCTACTGTGAAGCATGGGGGTGGTAGCATCATGCTTTGGGGGTGTTTTTCTGCACATGGGACAGGGCGACTGCACTGTATTAAGGAGAGGATGACCGGGGCCATGTATTGCGAGATTTTGGGGAACAACCTCCTTCCCTCAGTTAGAGCATTGAAGATGGGTCGAGGCTGGGTCTTCCAACATGACAATGACCCGAAGCACACAGCCAGGATAACCAAGGAGTGGCTCTGTAAGAAGCATATCAAGGTTCTGGCGTGGCCTAGCCAGTCTCCAGACCTAAACCCAATAGAGAATCTTTGGAGGGAGCTCAAACTCCGTGTTTCTCAGCGACAGCCAGAAACCTGACTGAGAAGATCTGTGTGGAGGAGTGGGCCAAAATCCCTCCTGCAGTGTGTGCAAACCTGGTGAAAAACTACAGGAAACGTTTGACCTCTGTAATTGCAAACAAAGGCTACTGTACCAAATATTAACATTGATTTTCTCAGGTGTTCAAATACTTATTTGCAGCTGTATCATACAAATAATAGTTACAAAATCATACATTGTGATTTCTGGATTTTTTTTTTAGATTATGTCTCTCACAGTGGACATGCACCTACGATGACAATTTCAGACCCCTCCATGATTTCTAAGTGGGAGAACTTGCAAAATAGCAGGGTGTTTAAATACTTATTTCCTCACTGTACATACATACATGTACTCTGTTATCAACCAGCTGTCATCAGCATTTACACCAGGACATGGCAGCTCCATTCTGCCGTGGACACGCTCGGAAAGGTATATGGTCCAGTAGAGGAGAGTCGTGTTTTAAGCCCCGGAGAAAAAAAAAAAATACCATGGGCTTTGATGGGCCCTGCTCTCTGGTCTTCCCAAAAAGAGTATCTCAGGTTTACAACTTTTACAAAATTCAGCAGCTCGTGTCCTGACAAAGACCCGGAGGCGGGACCACATTACACCGGTTTTAGAGTCGCTGCATTGGCTCCCCGTGTGTTTCAGGATCGATTTTAAAGTTCTTCTAACGGTTTTTAAATGTCTTAATGGTCTTGGTCCTTCTTATCTTTCAGAACTGCTTTTACCTTATGAGCCTTCGCGGTCCCTGCGCTCCTCTGGCAGGGGTCTCCTAGTTATTCCTAAAGTCAACAGAAAGACTCACGGCGAGGCGTCTTTCCAGTATTACGGCCCTCGCCTCTGGAACGACCTGAGGAGGAGCTCAGGACCACAGAGAACGTTCATGTATTTAAGAGCAGGATCAAGACCCACCTTTTTAGCTTAGCTTTTAACTAATATTTATTCATTTAGTCCCAACGATAGACAGACCGACAGACCGACAGACCGACAGACAGACAGACAGACAGACAGACAGACAGACAGACACACACACGATGTGGGGCGTATTATTTTAAATGTTGTAATCTGTAAAGCACTTTGTGATACCTTTCGGTATGAAAGCGCTTTATAAATAAAGTTTGATTGATAGATAGATAAGGGGCCGTGATGTTTTACTGATGTTTAGGTGATGTTTTACTGATGTTTTACTGATGTTAGGTGATGTTTTACTGATGTTTTACTGATGTTTAGGTGATGTTTTACTGATGTTTAGGTGATGTTTTACTGATGTTTAGGTGATGTTTTGCTGATGTTTTACTGATGTTTTACTGATGTTTTACTGATGTTTTGCTGATGTTTTACTGATGTTTTACTGATGTTTTACTGATGTTTACTGATGTTTTACTGATGTTTAGGTGATGTTTAGGTGATGTTTAGGTGTTGTTTACTGATGTTTTACTGTTGTTTACTGATGTTTAGGTGATGTTTTGGCAGTTCTCTCTCACCTGTTTGGCCGCCTTCTTGGCCTCCCTCTTCCTCTGGTTCTTCAGGGCGGTTTTGGAAAGGTTCTTGTCGTTGGAGCCGGGTTTCATGTTCTGAGCCGGCTCCTCTTCGTGCTGAAACAAAACCATTAAACCCTTATGTTTCTGTATTTGTATTACTGTCGGTGCCTTTAAACCTGGAAGCAGCCCGTCAAACGTTAAGTCATCCCCAAGAACAAGAGTTTTGGTTTAATTGTAGAACAAACATAGATGTCTCTCATCTTCGTTATCGAGAAAGTCCCAAAATACAGAGGTAAACATTTTTGTCAGTATCGAATACCAGTAAAGTATTCAGAAAGTAAAGTATGAGAGTAGTAGTACTAGTAGAGAGTTAATAGTAATAGGAGTATCCCTGACCAGTTTGGAGGAGGCGGAGGGCGGCAGGTGCCTCAGGGGGGCGGGCGGTAGGCCTGGGTGGGCGGGGCTTGTGTAGACCCCAGTGCAGTGGGCGTGGTCTGGTAGGTAATTGGTCGCTCCGGGTAACGGCCGAAAGGAGCGTCCTGCCATCGCACCCTCCCACAGCTCCGCCCCCTCAGGAAGACTACGGGAACAGCGCTCAGACGCACGAATAATAACAGTGTAATTACTGTAAAACAGTGTGTAATACTGGTACATAACAGTGTAAATAACAGTAATTACTGTAATAACAGTAATTACTGGTAATAACAGTAATTACACTGTTACAGTATTACTGTTATTACCAGTTATTTACACTGTTACTTACAGTAATTACACTGTTATTCAGTTTTACCCACTGCTTATTACAGTAATTACTGTTATTACACAGTAATTAACTGTAATAACAGTGTAATTACTGTAACAGTGTTAATTACTCGCTTACCAGTAACAGTTAATTACTGTAACAACAGTGTAATTACTGTAACAGTGTAATTACTGTAACAGTGTATTACTGTAAACAGTGTAAATTACTGCTAACAAAGTGTAATTACTGTAACAGTGTAATTACTGTAACACTGTAATTACTGCTAACAGTTGCTTAATTACTGAACAACAGTGTAATTACTGTAAACAGCTTGTAATTACTGTAACAACAGTTACAACAGTGTAATTACTGTAACAAACAGTGTAATTACTGTAACCAACAGTGTAATACTATAATTAACAGTGTAATTTACTGTAACAGTGTAATTTACGTAAACAGTGTAATTACTTAACAAGTGTAATACTGTAAACAGCTGTATTACTGCTAACCCACTGCTAATTACTGTACACAGGTTGTAATTACTGTAACAAGTGTAATTACTGTAACAGTTGTAATTTACTGTAACAGTGCTAATTACTGTATAACAGTGTTAATACTGTTAACAGGTGTAATTACTGAATAACAGTGTCTGTTAATACTTGTAAAACAGTGTAATTACTGTCAATAACAGTGTAATTACTGTAAATAAACAGGCTGTTAATTACTGCTAAACAGTGTAATTACTTGTTAATAACAGTGTAATTACTGCTAATAACAGTGTAATTACTGTACACTGATGTAATTACTGCTAATAAAACAGTATTGTAATACTGTAATAACAGTGTAATTACCTGTAACAGTTGTAATTACTGCTAACAGTGTAATACTGTAACAGTGTATATTACTGACTAACAACAGTGTAATTACTGCTAACAGTGTAATTACTGCTAACAACAGTTGTAATTACTGTAAACAGTTTGTAATTAAACTGTAATAACAGTGTAATTTACTGTAAACACTGTAATACTGTACCACTGTAGATACTGTAACCTGTAACACTGTAAACAATGTAATACTGTAATACTGTAACAATGTAATACTGTAATACTGTAATACTGTAAACAGTGTAATTTACTGTAACAGTGTAATTACTGCTAACAAGTGTAATTACTGTAACAGTTGTAATTACTGCTAACACTGCTTAAATTACGTGTAAACACTGTAATTACTGTAACAGTGTAATTACTGCATACACTAGGTGTAATTACTGTAACAACAGTTGTAATTACCTTAACAGTGTTGAATTACTGTTAATAAACAGTGTGTAATATACTATATACAGATGTAATTACTATAATAACAGTGTTTTAATTACTATAATACAGTGTAATTACTGTAAACAGTGTAAATTTACTGTAACAGTGTAATTACTGTAAACAGTGTAATTACTGTAATAACAGTTGTAATACTTGTAACAGTGTTAATTTCTGGTAACAGGTGTAATTACTGTAACAGTGTAATTACTGTAACAAGTGTAATTACTGGTAACAAACAGTGTAATTACTGTAACAACCAGTGTAATCTACTGTAACAACAGTGTAATTACTGTAACAGTTGTTAATTACTGTAAAACAGCTGTAATTACTGTACACAGTGTAATTACTTGTAACAAGTGTAATTACTGTAACAGTGTAATTACTTGTTAAACAAGTGTAATTACGCTAACACCTGTAATTACGTGTAAAAACAACAGTGTAATTACTGTTATACAACAACAGTGTAATTACTGCTAACCAACAGTTGTAATTACTGTAACAACAGTGTAATTACTTAACAACAGTGTAATTACTGTAAACAACAGTGTAAATTACTGTAACAGTGCTAATTACTCTGCTAACAGTGTTAATTACTTGTAACAACAGTGTAATTACTGTAACAAACAGTGTAATACTGTAACACTGCTAATTACTTGTAACACTGTAATTACTGTAACAGTGTAATTACATGTAACAAACAGTGTAATTACTGTAACAGTCTGTAAATTACTCGTAACAACTGTTAATTTACTACAACATGCTAATTACTGTAACAACAGTGTAATTCTGTAAACAGTGTAATTACTGTAATAACAGTGTAATTTACTATAATAACAGTGTAATTACTATAACAGTGTAATTACTGTAAACAGTGTGTAATTACTGCTAACAGTGTAATTTACTGTAATACTTAATTACTGTTAATACTGCTGTACTTAATTACTGTGATACTGTAATACTGTAATACTGTGATACTGTAATACTGTAACACTGTAATTACTATGACAGTGTAATTACTGTAAACAAGTTGTAAGTACTTGTAACAGTTTGTAATTACTGTTAAACTCAGGTGTAATTTACTGTTTAACAAGTGTTAATTACTGTAACAAGTTAATTTACTGTAACACTGTAATGTACTGTAACAGTGTAACTTACTGCTAACAACAGTGTAATTACTGTAACAACAGCTGAATGTACTGTAACAACAGTGTAATTACTGTAACAGTGTAAATTACTGTTAACAGTTGTAATTACTGTAACAACAGTCGTATTACTGTAACAGTGTAATTACTTTTAACCAACAGTGTAATTACTGTAACAGTGTAATTACTGTAAAACAACTCATGTTAATTACTGTAAACAACAGGTGTAATTACTGCTAACAGTGTAATTACTGTAACAGTGTATAATTACTGTAACAAGTGTAATTACTGTAACAGTTCAATTACTAGTAACAGTGTAATTACTGTAATTAACAGTGTAATTACTGTAACAGTGTAATTACTGTAACAGGTGTAATTACTGTAACAGTGTAATGTACTGTAAAACACTGTAATTACTTGTAACACTGTAATACTGTAACACAGTGTAATTACTGCTAAACAACAGTGTTAATTTACTGTAACAGTGTAATTACTGTTAATACAGTTGTAATTACTATAAATAAAACAGTGTAATTACATAACAGTGTAATTACTGTAACAGTGTAATTACTGTAACAGTGTTATTACTGTAACAGTGTAATTACTGTAACAGTGTAATTACTGTAACAGTCGTTAATTACTGTAAACAACAGTGTAATGACTGTGAGAGCGAGTGTAATTACATGTAACAGTGCTGTAATTACGGTGTAACAGTGTAATTACTGTAACAGTGTAATTACTGTAACAGGTGTAATTACTGTAACACTGATACTGTAATACTGTAATACTGTAATACTGTGATACTGTAATACTGTGACCACTGTAATACTGTAACACTGTGATACTGCTAATACTGCTAAAACAGTGTAATTACTGTAACACTGTAATTACTGTAACAGTGTAATTACTGTAACAGTGTAATTACTGCTAACAAGTGTAATTACTGTAAACAGTGTAATTACTGTAACACCTGCTAATTACTGGTAACAGTGGTAATTACTGTAACACTGGTAATTACTGTAACACTGTAATTACTCGTAACAACAGTGGTAATTACTTGTAACAACAGTGTAATTACATGTAAAACAAAAAACAGTGTAATTACTGCTAACCAACAGTTGTAATTCAGCCGTAACAGTGTAATTACGTGTAACAGTGTAATTACTGATAGCAACAGTGTAATTACTTGTAACACAGTGTAATTACTGTAAACAAACAGCTGTAATTTTACTGTAACAGTGTTAATTACTGTAACAACAGATGTAATTAACTGTAACAGTGTAATTACTGTAACAGTGTAATTACTGTAACAGTTGTAATTACTGCTGAACCAGTTAATTACTGTAACAGTGTTAATTACTGTAAACAGTGTAATTACTGTAACAAAGTTGGTAATTACTGTAAAACAGTGTAATTACGTAGTAACACTGTTAATTACTGTAACACCCTGTAATTACTGTAAACTTACATGTAATTACTGTAACAGTGTAAAATCTTACTGTAACAACAGTTAATTACTGTAACAACAGTGATAAATATACATATAACAGTGTAATTACGGCTGTAACAGTTGTAATTCACTGTAATAACAGTGTAATTACTATACATAAACAGTGTACATTGACCGTATAACAGCAATTAACTGAACGAGCCTAATTACTAGTAACAGTGTAATACTGTAACAGTGTAATTACTGTAACAGTGTATTACTGTAACAGTTAATTACTGTACACAACAGTGTAAGTACTTGTAACAACAGTGTAATTATGTAAACAACAGTGTAAATTACTGTAACAAGTGTAAGTTACTGTAACATGTAATTACTGTAACACTGTAATTACTGACAGTGTATTACTACTGTAACGTGTAATTACTGTAACAAGTGTAATTACTGTAACAAGTGTAATTACTGTAACACTGTAATTACTGTACACTGTAATTACGTAACAGTGTAATTACTGTAACAGTGTAATTACTGTAACAACAGTGTAATTACTTAACAGTGTAATTACTGTAAAATACTGTAAACAATTGTAATACTTGGTAATACTGTAACACTGTAATACTGTAACATGTAATACTGTAACACTGTAACAATGTAATACTTAATTACTGTAAACTGTATTTACTGTAACCTGTAATTACTGTAACGTGTAATTAACGTAACAAGTGTAAATTACTGTAACCTGTAATTACTGTCACAGTGTAATTCTGTAACAGTGTAATTAACTGGTCAACAGTGTAATTACTGTAACAGTGTACATTACTGTAACAGTGTAATTACTGTAACAACAGTGTAATTACTGTACAGTGTAATACTGTAACAAACAGTGTAATTATGTAACAACAGTGTAATTACTGTAACAACAGTGTAATTCACTGGTATACAAGTGTAATTACTGTAACAGTGTAATTTACTGTAACATGTAATTACGTAACAGTTAATACTGTAACAGTGTAATAACTGTAACAGTGTAATTAACTGTAAGCAACAGTGGTAATTACTGTAACATGTAATTAACTGTAACAACAGTGTAATTAACTGTAACAGTGTAATTACTGTAACAGTGTAAATACTGTAACAACAGTGTAATTACTGTAACACAAGTTAAATACTGTACAACAGTGTAATTACTGTAAACAACAGTGTATTACTGTAACAGTGTAATTACTGTAAGCAACAGTGTAATACTGTAAACAACAGTTGTAATTACGTAACAGTGTAATTATGTAATAACAGTTAATTACTGTAAAACATGTATTAATGTAACAGTGTAATTACTGTAACAGTGTAATACTGTAACAGTGTAATTACTGTAATAACAGTTGTAATTACTGCTAACAGTGAATTATGTAACAGTGTAATTACTGTAATAACATGTAATTACTGTAACACGTGTAATTACTGTAACAGTGTAATTACTGTACAGTGTAATTACTGTAACAGTGTAATTACTTAATAAACAGTGTAAATTACTGTACATGTAATTACTGTAACAGTGTAATTACTATAATAACAGTGTAATTACTGTATACAGTGTAATTACTGTAACAGTGTAATTACTGTAACATGTAATACTGTAACAGTGTAATACTGGTAACAGTTGTAATAACTGTAAACAGTGTAATTACTGTAACAGTGTTAAATTACTGTAACATGTGTAATTACTGTAATAACATGTAATTACTGTAACAACACGTGTAATTACTGTAACAGTGTAATTACCTGTAACAGTGTAATTACTGTAATAAGTGTAATTACTGTAACAGTGTAAATTACTGTAAAAACAGTGTAATTACTGTACAGTGGTAATATGTAATAATGTAATACTGTAACAGTGTAATTACTGTAACAACAGTGAATTACTGTAACACAGTGTAATTATGTAACAGTGGGTAATACTGTAATAACAAGTGTAATTATCTGTAATAACAGTGTAATTACTGTAACAGTGTATACTGTAACAGTGTAATTACGTTAACAGTGTAATTAACTGTACAGGTAATTACTGTAAAAACAGTGTAAATTACTGTAACAGTGTAATTACTGTAACAGTGTAATTACTTGTAACAGTGTAAACTGTAATAACCAGTGTAATTACTGTAATAACAGTGTAAATTACTGTAACAGTGTAATTACTGTAACAGTGTATTACTGTAACAGTGTAATTACTGTAACAGTGTAATTAATGTAATAACAGGTAAATTAACTACTGTAACAGTATAATTACTGTAATAACAGTGTAATTACGTAACAGTGTAATTACTGTAACAGTGTAAATTACTGTAACAGTGTATACTTGTAATAACAGTGTAATTAACTGTAATAACAGTGTAATTACTGTAATAGTGTAGTAACAGTGTAAATTACTGGCTCGTGTCGTACCTGTGCTTCCCATTGGTGCAGGCAACGGCGCCGGAGTAAGTGCCACACTTAAACCGTTACCTGGACGCGTAACCGTGGAGAGCAGGTCGCCGTGACGACGTGCTCGCCGTCGGGCGCCCAGGCAAAGTGGGCTGGAGTCTGGCGGCCTGAGGCTTACCCACCTGGAGGGAAACAAGTGAAAAACAGACAGAAAAGAGTTAGAATCGAGAGCAATCGTTAGTTTGTCATGTTGCTGTTTTTACAACACCTACATTAAATTAGATAAACGAGCTCCTGTTATTACAAAACGCTGTCACTCCTGATGTACGATACATCACACATACTCCATTATGTACGATTACTCATACATGCCCCATTATGTACCGATTCATCACACATACTCCATTATGTACGATTACATCAATACATGCTCCATTTGTACGATTACATCATACCACGCTCCATTATGTACGATACATCATACACGCCTCCATTATGTACGATTACATCATACACGCTCCATTATGTACGATTACATCTAAACACGCTCCCATTATTACGATACATCATACACGCTCATTTATGTCACGATACATCATACACGCTCCATTATGTAAGATTACATCATACTACTTCCATATGTACGATTACTCATACACGCTCCATTATGTACGATTACATCATACATACTTCATATGTAGCGAATTACATCAATACATGCCCATAGTAACGATTACATCATACATGCTCCAATTATGTACGATTACATCATACATACTCCATTATGGTATCGATTACATCATACATACTTCATTATGTAACGATTACATCAACATACTCCATTATGTACGATTCATCATACATACTTCATTATGTACGATTACATCAATACATGCTCCATTATTACGATTACATCATACATACTTCAATTATGTACGATTACAATCATACATACTCCATATGTACGATTACATCATACACGCTCCATTATGTACGATTACATCATACACGCTCCATTATGTAACGATTACATCAATACCACCTCCATTATGACGATTACATCATACATACTCTTAGTACGCATACATCATACATCTCCATTATGTATGAAATATCCCACTCACTGAAGGAGCCAGGGTTATACACGAGTCCTATGTCCGCATGTTTGTACCTGTTTTGTGTTTGTGTGTGTGCTTGTACCTGTTTGTATTCTGTGGTGATTGTGTTTTGTACCTGGTTGTATTTGTGGGTGTTTTGTGTTGTACCGGTTTGTTTTGTTGTTTTGTGTTGATTACCTGTTTGGTATTTGTGTGTTGTGTTGTACCTGTTTGTATTTGTGTTGTACCTGTTTGTTTGTGTGTTGTGTTGTACCTGTTTGTATTTGTGTGTTATGTGTTGTACCTGTTTGTGTTGTGTTGTACCTGTTTTGATTTGTGTGTTTGTGTGTACCCTGTTGTATTTGTTGTTGTACCTGTTTTTGTATTTGTGTGTTTGTGTGTACCTTTTGTATTTGTGTGTTGTGTTTGTACTGTTTAGTGTTTGTGTTGTAACCTGTTTGTATTGTGTTGTACCTGTTTGTATTGTGTGTTGTGTTGTACCTGTTGTATTTGTGTTGTACCTGTTTGTAATTTGTGGTTTGTTGTTGTACTGTTGGTATTTGTGTATTTGTGTTGTAACCTGTTGTATTGTTTGTTTGTGTGTACCTGTTTGTATTTCCTTCACGTCCCAAACCTCCATGCTGTCCACGCAGTTCCCAGACCCGGCCAGGACCAGGATGGCCCTGTGGACTGAGAGGGGCGGAGTCACAGCAGAGTCAGTAATATAAAGTACTGCAGTAGTATAAAGTACCTGCCAGTAAGTATACACAGTATCTGCAAGTAGTAAAAGTCCTGCTATAGTATAAAGTACCTGCTATAGTATAAAGTACATGCAGTAGTATAAAGTACCTGCAGTAGTATAGAAGTACCTGCAGTAGTATAAAGTACACCGACAGATAGAAATAAAGTACCCGCAGTAGTATAAAGTACCCGCAGTAGAATAAAGTACCACAGCAGTGTATAAAGTACCCGAGTAGAATAGTACCCGCAGTAGTATAAAGTACCCGCAGTAGTATAAAGTAACCTGCAGTAGTATAAAGTAACCGCAGTAGTATAAGTAACGCGTGCAGTAGTATGAGAAGTACCCGCAGTAGGAATAAAGTACCCGCAGTAGTATAAAGTACCCGCAGTAGAATAAAGTACCGCAAGTAGTAAAAGTACGCCGCAGTAGTATAAATACCTGAGTAGTATAAAGTAACCTGCAGTAGTATAAAGTACCCGCAGTAGTAAAAGTACCCGCAGTAGTATAAAGAGTATCCGGCTGTAGTATAAAGAGTACCCGCTGTAGTATAAAGAGTATCTGGCTGTAGTATAAAGAGTACCGTGGCTGGTAGTATTAAGAGAGTACCCCGGCTAGTAATATAATACCTACAGTAGTATAAAAGTACCTGCTGTATATAAGTTTTATATTCTCTTCTAATATAAGTACCGTACAGTAGTATAAAGTATCTGGCTTAGGTATAAAGTACCCGCAGTAGTATAAAGTACTTGGCAGTAGTTATAAAGTACCCGCAGTAAGTAGTTAAAAGTACCTACAGTAGTATAAAGTACCTTGCAGTAGATAAAGTTACCTGCAGTAGTCATAAAAGTACCCCGCAGTAGTATAGAAGTCATTGCAGTAGTAAAAGTACTGCAGTAGTTAAGTACCTGCAGTAGTATAAAGTACCCGCGTAGTTAAAGTACCTACAGTAGTATAGAGTACCCCCCAGTAGTATAAAGTACCCGCAGTATATAAAGTACCTCAGTAGTATAAAGTATCTGCAGTAGAATAAGTACCCAGCAGTAGAATAAAGTACCCGCAGTAGTTATAAAGTACCTGCAGTAAGTATAAAGTACCCTGCAGTAGTATAAAGTAGCCTGCAGTAGTATAAAGTACCGAGTAGTATAAAAAGTACCCTGCAGTAGTATAAAGTACCGCAGTAGTAAATAAAGTACTGCAGTAGTATAAAGTATCCGGCTGTAGTATAAAGAGTACCCTGGCTGTAGTATAAAGAGTACCTGGCTGTAGTTAAAGAGTTCCGGCTGTAGTATAAAAGAGTATCCCGCTGTAGTATAAAGAGTATCCCAGTAGTATAAAAGTACCCGCAGTAAGTATAAAGTCCGCATAAGTATAAAGTACCGCAGTAGTATAAAGTACCCGCAGTAGTAAATAAAGTATCTGCATAGTATAAAGTACCCGCAGAAGAAGAAATACCGTGCATAGAATAAAGTACCTGCAGTAGTATAAAAGTGATAAAGTAACACTGCAGTAGAATAAAGTACTGCCAGTAGTAATAAAGTACCTGCATAGTATAAAGTACGCAGTAGTATAAGGAGCCTGCAGTAGAAATAAAGTACCTGCAGTAGAATAAAGTAGCCGCAGGGAGTATAAAAGTACCTGCCAGTGTATAAAGTACCTGCCGAGTAGAAATAAAGTACCCCGCAGTAGTATAAAGTACCTGCAGTAGTATAAAGTACCTGCAGTAGATAAAGGGTACCCGGTGTAGTATTAAAAAGAGTACCTGGCTGTAGTATAAAGAGTATCCGGCTGTAGGTATAAGAGTACCCGGCTGTATAGTATACAGTACCTCCAGTAGTATCAAAGTATCAGTAGTATAAAGTACTGCAGTAGATAAAGTAGTATAAAGTACCTGCAGTAAGTATAAAGTACCTGCAGTAGTATAAAGGTACCTGCAGTAGTATAAAGTAGTAATACCTGCAGTAGTAAAAGTACCTGCAGTAGTATAAGTACTGCAGTAAGTATAAAGTACCCGCAGTAGTATAAGTACCTGCAGTAGTATAAATACCTTGCAGTAGTATAAAAGTACCTGCAGTAAAGTAAAGTACCGCAGTATAAAAGTACCTGCAGTGTATAAAACCTGCAGTAGTATAAGTACCTCAGTAGTATTAAATACCGCATAGTAATAAAGTACCTGCAGTAGTATAAAGTAGTATAAAGTACCTGCATAGAATAAAGTACCTGCAAGTATAAAGTACCGTGCAGTAGTATAAAGTACCTCGTCATATAATACTGCAGTAAGTATAAAGTACCTGCAGTAGTATAAAGTACCTGCAGTAGAATAAAAGTACCTGCAGTAGTAAAAAGTAACCTGCAGTAGTATAAAGTACCCGCAGTATGTATAAAGTACCTGCAGTAGTATAAAGTACCTGCAGTAGTATAAAGTACCTGCAGTAGTAATAAAGTACCCGCAGTAGTATAAAGTACCTGCAGTAGTTATAAGAGCCTACATAGTATATAAGTACCCGCAGTAGTATAAAGTACCTGCAGTAGTAATAAAGTTCTTGCAGTAGTATAAAGTCCTGTATAAGTAATAAAGTACCGCTAATATATAAAGTACCTGCCCTGTAGTATAAGTGACCTGCAGTAGTAATAAAGTACCTGCAGTAAGGTATAAAGTACCTGCAGTCAGTTATAAAGTACCTGAGTAGTATAAGTACCTGCCAGATAGTATAAGTACGCCGCAGTAAGTATAAGTACCCGCATAGTATAAAGTACCTCAGTATAAAAGTACCTGCAGTAGTAAAGTACCTGCAGTAGTATAAGTACCTCAGTGTATAAAGTACCTGCAGTAGTATAACAGTACCTGCAGTAGTATAAAGTACTCAGTAGTAGGAAGTACCCGCAGTAGTAAAAGTAAACCCGCAGTTAGTATAGAGTAATCCGCAGTAGTAGAGAAAGTACCTCAGTAGTTATAAAGTACACCTGCAGTAGTCAAGTACCTGCAAGTTAGATAGAAGTATCTGCTGTAGTATAAAAGTCCCGCAGTAATATAAAGTCCCGCGTAAGTATAAGTACCCAGCAGTAGAAATAACCCGCAGTAGTGATAAATACCTGCAGTAGTAATAAATACCTGCAGTAGTATAAGAGTATCCGGCTGTAGTATAAAGAGTACCTGGCTGTAGTAATAAAGAGTACGCGGCTGTGTCATAAAGAGTATCCGGCTGAGTATAAGAGTTACCTGGCTGTAGTATAAAGTACCTGCAGTAGTATAAAGTACCTGGCAAGTATAAAGTTACCCGCATATAAATAAAAAGTACCGCAGTAAAGTATACAAGCTACCTGCAGTAGTATAAAGTAACCTGCAGGTATATAAGTACCTGCAGTAGTATAAAGTACTGCAGAATATAAAGTTTACCTCAGTAGTATAAAGTACCTGCAGTAGTATAAAAAGTAACCTGCAGTAGTATAAAGTACCTGCCAGTAGTATAAAGTACCCGCAGTAGTATAAAGTAACCCGCAGTAAGTATAAAAGTACCCGCAGTAGTATAAAAGTACCCGCTGTAGTATAAAGACCTGCAGTAGATAAAGTACCTGCTTAGTATAAAGTACCCGCAGTAAGTATAAAGTACCCGCAGTATATAGAGAGTACCGCAGTAGTATAAAGTACCCGCAGTAGTAAAAGTAACTGCAGTAGTATACAAGTAACCTGCAGTAGTAAAAACGTACCTGCCAGTAGTAAAAGTACCTGCATAGTATCAAGTACCTGCAGTAGTATAAAGTACCTCAGTAGTATAAAGTAACTGCAGTAGTATAAAGTACCTGCAGAGTATGAATGGGATGGTTGTGATCAGTTTCAGGTCCAGTTAAAGGAAAAAGGACGTTTCACTTTAATTAAGCAAACCAACATTTCAAACAATAAGGAAAGAAAAAGATCTTCTGCAAGAGAGTTTAGTAGTAGTATATTAGTAAGTAGTAAAGTAGTAGTAGTAGTAGTAGTAGCAAGTACGTTAGACGCGTATGCGAGGGCCTGTAGTAGTAAGTATTAGTAAGTAGTAGTAGTAGTAGTAGTAGTATAAGTACCTGTAGAAGGCGGCGTTGCAGGGCCTGAGTATAAATAGTAATAGTATTAGTAAGAGTAGTACAGTCGTAGTAATAGTAAGAGTATTAGAGAAGTAGTAGTAGTATAGTAGTAGTGTATAGTAGTAGTTAGTAGTAAGAAGTACCTGTAGTACGCGCGTTGGCGAGGGCCTGTAGTAGTAATAGTATAGTATTAGTAAGTATAGTAGTAGTAGTAGTAGTAGTATAGTAGTAGTAGTTATAAGTACTGTGTACGCGGCGTTGCGCGGGCCTGTAGATAATAGTAGTAGTATAGTAAGTGTAGTAGTAGTAGTATAAGTACTGTAGTACGCGGCTTGCCGCGGGCCTGTAGTATTAGTAAGTAGTGTAGTATAGTATAAGTACCTGTAAGTACCGGCGTTGCGCGGGCTGTAGTAGTAATAGTAGTAGTAGTAGTAGAGTAGTAGTAGTAGTAGTAAAAGTACCTGTTAGTAGTAGTAGTAATCAGTAGTAGTAGTAGTAAGTAGGTAGTAGTTAGAATAAGTACCTGTAAGTACGCGGCGTTGCGCGGGCCTGTAGTAGTAATAGTAGTAGTAGTATTAGTAGTAAGTATAAGTACCTTAGTACGCGGCGTTGCGGGCCGTGTTAGTAAATAGTAGTAATGTAGTAGTATTAGTAAGTAGTATAAGTACCTGTAGTACGCCGGCGTTGCGCGGGCCTGTAGTATTAGTATTAAGAAGTAGTAGTAGTAGTAGTAGCAGTAGTAGTAGTGTCAATAGAGCCAGTAGTAGTCCTGTAGTAGCGCGTTGCGAGGGCCTGTATAGTAATAGTAAGTAAGTATTGAGTAGTATAGTAGTATATAGTACCTGTAGTACCGGCGTTGCGCGGCGCCCTGTAAGTATAGTATATAGTAGTAGTAGTATTAGTAGTGTTATAAGTACCTGTAGTTACGCGGCGTGCGTGGGCCTGTAGTATTAGTAGTAGTAAGTAGCGAGTAGTAGTAGTAGAAGTAGTGTAGCAGCATGTTAGTAGTACCTGTAGTACGCGGCGTTGCGAGGGCCTGTAAGTATATAGCTAGTGTAGTATTAGTAAGTAGTAGTAGTTAAGTTACCTGTAGTACGCGGCGTTGCGCGGGCCTGTAGTAGTAGATAGTAATAGTGTAGTAGTATTAGTAAGTAGTAGTAGTATATACGACCTGAGTACGCGGCGTTTGCGCGGGCCTGTAGTAGTAGTAGTAATAGTGAGTAGTAGTTTAGTAAGTAGTAGTAGTAGTATAAGTACCCTGTAGTACGCGGCGTTGCGCGGGCCTGTAGTAGTAGTAGTAAATAGTAGTAGTATAGTAAAGTAGTAGTAGTATAAGTTACCTTAGTACGCCGGTGTTTGGCGCGGCGCCTGAGTAGTAAGTAGTAGTAATCAGTAGTAGTATTAGTAAGTAGTAGTAGTATAAGTACCTGTATTACGCGCGTTGCGCGGGCCTGTAGTATAGTAGTATTAGTAAGTAGTAGTACGTAGTATAAGTTACCTGCTTAGTACGCTGGCGTTGCGCGGGCCTGTAGTTATTAGTGTATAGTAGTATTAGTAAGTGTAGTAGTAGTATAAGTACCTGTAGTACGCCGCGTTGCGCGGGCTGTAGTAGTAGTAGTATAGTATTATTTAGTAAGTAGTAGTAGTATAAGTACTGTAGTACGCCGGCGTTGCGCTGGCCTGTAGTAGTAATAGTAGTAGTATTAGTAAGTAGTAGTAGTATATAAGTACCTGTAGTACGCGGCGTTTGTGCGGGCTGATAGTAGTAGTAAGTAGTAATAGTAGTAGTATTAGTAAGTAGTAGTAGTAGTATAAGTACCTGAGTACGCGGCGTTGCGCGGGCCCTGTAGTAGTAATAGTAGTAGTATTAGTAAGTAGTAGTAGTATAAGTACCTGTAGTACGCGGCGTTGCGCGGGCCGGTCCCCGAAGTCGAACACAGCGTCACAGTGCAGGTTATAAACCGTGGCCTTCGCCGGCATGAACCCGTAAACCACACAGAACTCTGAGGAGCTCGGACTCCAGGACACGTCGTAGATCGGACCGCCCTTCGCTGCAGAGACATCAGAGTACGTGCAGTCGCAGTACGAGTACAGTAGTAGTAGTAGTACTACAGTACTACAGTAGTATTAGACTCACGGAGCTGGACCAGAGCCGTCTCTCCGTTGACGCCCAGAAAGTGCAGCGTCTGTTCTCCGTAATACGACGCTCCGCTCTTATCCACCTCCGTGCTCGCCGTCACCAACACCGCCGTCGCTATGGCAACACAGGTTTAGTCGACACTTTAGATTTAGCTTTTAGGAGTCGACCCAAACATCTGCAGACTTTAGTCACACTTTGAGTCATTTTAGTCACAGAAATATGACTTTGACAAAAACTATGACACGAGGTTTTAGTTTGGGAGGATTACCCTATTGTACATGTTTTAGAGGCTGTATCCCTTCAGTCTGGCTGTGACGTACCTTTGCGGTTCCAGTGCATGAAGACTTTGTCAGATTTGAAGAAGCTCTTGTTGGCGAGCGCCGCCGTGGGACCGCCAGCACTGGGTACTGGTACAGACGCACGAACGACGGCGCCCCCTTCGTGCCGGGTACGTACACTGCAATCTACAGGAGGCAAAGAAAGGAACAAACAGAGGATAAAATAGGACTAAAGCCAGATCTGAACCAGGAGCCAAACACTGAAGGAGAATAAGGGAAACAAATGTAATGTTGAAACTTCTGCTGTAGAATGTGCTGTGTATATTCCTCCCGTCTTTAGCCGCTGCTGTCTCCCACAAAGGAAATGACCATATTTGGATTACAGCGTCATCTCCGGTCTCAGCTTTTCCTGCTACACGTGGATTCCAAAACATGTCAGTATTTGTGAATGAATAAGCGGGAAAGACCAGGAGCCACACAGACATTTTTTAAGCTGTTCAAAAACACAGATTTTTCTTTAGTTTTTTTGAAATTTTTGAAATGTTCAAACCTTAAAAAAAAGGTATAAAAAATTGTCCCCCAAATTAAAAAATATATATTTATTTTTATGTATTTTTTTATGTAAAATGTATATAAAATAAAAATTAAAAAAATTAAAAAAAATTCTAATAAAAAAATTAAATTAAATTCTAACAAATTCATAAAATATTTCAAAACTTTTCCAAACTGTTGTTACTTGAGTCACTTCCAGGATAAATCTCTGGCTCAAAGTGACAAAACGTTAGAATAAACATTGGAAAGAAAGAGTTTGGGATGATTTACTCTGACAGAGTTAAAACTAAGACTACATGGAAGTCGGTCATTTTATACTCACTACTGCCACCTCAGGTCGTATGCGTAACTGCGTCTCTATATTAAAGCAGTACTAAGTAACTCCTGCCCCTAGAGGCCATAAGCGCCACTGCAGGTGTCGTAGCATGTTGTGTTTTAACTCATTAATTGTCCGTGAGAGTAATACTACGCTGACAGAAAAGACAAAGGGACAGAGGGATATTGTTCATCCAATTACACAATGGAGATAATTTTTTTCACTCAAACTTGGCTGTAAATATTGTTTAAGTGGCGCTAGCCCGCAGTTAGCTTTGCCCGTTAGCCTGTTAGGCTTCTTCTTCGTGATTCCATTAGTGTGTATTGGTGACTCCGACCTGGAGACACCAGGGGGAGATGAAAGACCCCCCAATCATCCCATTAACACTTGTATTACCCCCAGAGGGACTACGCAAAGGATTTATTAAGGTAAACAAGTTACTTAGTTCTGCTTTAAGCTTGTGCATGACGGCACTTCAGACCTGAATTAACACCTTTGTGAGTGACTGCAGGATTTTAGAGGCAGTTGTGGTGAACAGGTCTGGGCTCATTCTACACATTAGGACATGGCTGGAACATGTCGGGGGAGGAAAGTACTTAATATTAACATGTTTAAACTCTGTATAGTTCCTTTAAGGAGGAAACTAGACACGAATCAAATGCACTTGCTTGCATGTTCCTGTACACGTTCAGTGCCTCTGACTGTATCCTCTTTTTCTCTATGTTAGTTTTATCTCGTGGTTGTTGTTGTTGTATTTTGTGGAAAGCACTTTGGGCAGCTGTGGTAAATGTGCTGTAGAAACTGACACATCTCTGAACGGTTTCCTAGTAAACGGCCTGGATAAAGGTCTGACCTTGCTGGGCTGCGCTCCGGGGACAGGGCGTAGTCTGAGACCTTCTGCATGTGCAGCTTGTTGGCGATCGTGTCTGAAACAAAGAGACTCACTTTCATAAAGAATAAAACCTGAATAAACGGATGAAGTGAAGGATTGTCTGACTGAAGTCGTTGTTCTCGTAGAAGTGCAGCTCGTTGTTGACGCTCCTCACGGCGAGAGACTCGTCCTCGGACCAGCTGGGACACCTGCCAAACACAACAGCAGCACGTTCAGACTCCTGCGCCAGATGCCCTCCCGTCCCCGGCGTCTCACTGACAGAGCTCCACTTTCTTCTGGAACAGCGCTTTGAGCAGGACGCCGCTCTGAGCCTCCCACAGCTGGAGGTTGGCCTCACCCTGAGAGCTCTGGGCCGACTCTGGAGGAAACATCAGAGCGATAACACGGGTTTATACAGAGTTACGGCTTCTTTACAAGGAGAAACGCAGGAGGTCAATACGGACACTTTGTACATGTAGAGAATGTTAAACCTCTGCTGTGGATCCCCGACATAAATGTGAGGGAAAAATGTGTTATTTGTCATTTTATCTTTTCATGTAAAATTAAGGCGTTTTATCAAAAAGAAAAATGCCCAAAATTTCACATATTTCATCAACATGCACCGTCCTGACCAAACAAACAAACATGAAAAAAATAAAATAACACTAGACATGTTACAGTAAAGTTCATACTTGGTAGGGCTTTATAGTAAATTGCGTACTTGCGTAGGGCTGTTATAAGTTAAAGTTCGTACTTGCGTAGTGGCTGTTATAGTAAAGTTCGTACTTGCGTTAGGCGCTGTTATAGTAAAGTTCATACTTGCGTAGCGGCTGTTATAGCTAAAGTCATTACTTGCGTAGGGCTGTTATAGTAAAGTTCGTTACTTGACGTAGGGCTGTTATAGTAAAGTCATACGTGCGTAGGGCGGTTATAGTTAAAGTTCGTTACTTGCGTAGGCTGTTATAGTAAGTTCATACTTGCGTTAGGGCTGTTATAGTAAAGTTCGTACTTGCGGAGGGCTGTTATAGTAAAGTTTATACTTGCGTAGGGCTGTTAAGTAAAGTATCTTACTTGCGTAGGGGCTGTTATAGTAAAGTTCGTACTTGCGTAGGCTGTACAGTAAAGTTTCATACTTGCGATTAGGGCTGTTATAGTAAATCGTACTTGTGTAGGGCTGTTATTAGTAAAGTTATAACGTTGCGTAGGGCTGTTATAGTAAAGTTCTACTTGCGTAGGGCTGTATATTAGTAAAGTTCGTTACTTGCGTAGGGCTGTTATAGCTAAAGTCATACTGCGTTAGGGCTGTTATAGTAAAGTCGTACTTGCTGTGGCTGTTATAGTAAAGTTCATACGCGTAGGGCTGTTATAGTAACAGGTTCGTACTTGCGTAGGGCTGTTATTAGTAAAGTTCATCTTGCGTAGGGCTGTTATAGTAAAGTTCGTAACTTGCGTAGGGCCTGTTATAGTAAAGTTCGTACTTGCGTAGGGCTGTTACAGTAAAGTTCGCTACTTTGCGTAGGGCTGTTATAGTAAAGTTTATACATTGCGTAGGGCTGTTATTAGTAAAAGTTCGTACTTGCGTTTAGGCTGTTATAGTAAAGTTTCGTACTTGCGTAGGGCTGCTTATAGAAAGTTCGTACTTGCGTAGGCGCTGTTACAGTAAAGTTCGTATTGCGTAGGGCCTGTTATAGTAAAGTTCATACTTGCGTAGGGCTGTTATAGTTTAAAGTTCGTACTTGCGTAGGGCTGTTATAGTAAAGTTCATACTTGCGTAGGGCTGTTATAGTAAAGTTCGTACTTGCGTAGGGCTGTTATAGAAAAGTTCGTACTTGCGTAGGGCTGTTATAGTAATAGTTTGTACTTGCGTAGGGCTGTTATAGTAAAGTTCATACTTGCGTAGGCTGTTATAGTAAAAGTTCATACTTGCCGTAGGGCTGTATCAGTAAAGTCGTTACTTGCCTAGGGCTTTATAGTAAAGTTCGTACTTGCGTAGGGCTGTTACAGTAAAAGTTCGTACTTGCGTAAGGGCTGTTATTAGTAAAGTTCGTACTTGTGTAGGCGCTGTTATATAAAGTTTAATACTGCGTAGGGCTGTTACAGTAAAGTTCGTAACTTGCGTAGGGCTGCTTACAGTTAAATGTTTCATACTTGCGTAGGGCTGTTATAGTAAAATGTTCATTACTTGCGTAGGGCTTGTTATAGGTTAAAGTTCGTACTTTGCGTTAGGGCTGTTATAGTAATAGTTTGTACTTGCGTTAAGTGCTGTTTATAGTAAAGTGTTCGTTACTTGCGTAGGGCTGTTATAGTAAAGTTCGTACTTCGATAGGCTGTTATAGTAAAGTTTCATACTTGCCTAGGCTGTTATAGTAAAGTTTGTACTTGCGTAGGGCTGTTTACAGTAAGTTCGTTTACTTGCGTTACGGCTTGTTATAGCTAAAGTTTGTACTTGCGTAGGGCTCGTTATAGTAAAGTTCGTACTTGCAGTAGGGCTTGTCTATAGGTTAAAGTTCATACTTGCCGTAGGGCTTTTACAGTAAAGTTCATAACTTGCGTAGGGCTGTTATAGTAAATTCTACTGCTAGGGCTGTTATAGTAAAGTTCATTTACTTGCGCTAGGCTTTTACAGTAAAGTTCATACTTGCGTTAGCGGCTGTTATAGTAAAGTTCGTACTTGCGTAGGGCTGTTTAGTAAAGTTTGTACTGCGCGTAGGGCCTTGTTACAGTAAAGTTCGTTACTTGCGGTTAGGGCTGTTATAGTAAAGTTCATACTTGCGTAGGGCTGTTATAGTTAAAGTTCGTACTTTGCGTAGGGCCTGTTACCAGTAAAGTTCGTACGTTGCGTAGCTGTTTTATAGTAAGTCGTACTTGCGTAGGGTTATAGTAAAGTTTGTACTTTCGTAGGGCTGTTATAGTAAAGTTCATAACTTGCGTGAGGGCTGTTAATAGTAAAGTTCGTACTTGCGTAGGGCTGTTATAGTTTAAAGTTCATATTGCCGTAGCGGCTGTTATAGTTAAAGTTCTACTTGCGTAGGGCTGTTATAGTAAAGTTTCGTACTTGCGTAGGGCTGCTTATAGCTAAAGTTCATACTTGCGTAGGCTGTTATAGTAAAGTTCGTTACTTGGCGTAGGGCTGGTTATAGTAAAGTTCATACTTGCGTTAGGGCTGTCTATAGTAAAGTTGTGTACTTACGTAGCGGCGTTACAGTAAAGTTCGTACTTCGCGTAGGGCGTGTATAGTAAAGTTCATACTTGGCCGTTAGGGCTGTTATGTAAAGTTGTACTTGCGTAGGGTGTTATAGTTAAAGTTCATACTTGCGTAGGGCTGTTATAGTAGAAGTTCGTACTTTGCGTAGGGCTGTTATAGTAAAGTTCGTACTTGCGTAGGGCTCGTTATTAGTAAAGTTCATACTTGCGTTAGGGGCTTTATAGTAAAAGTTCGTACTTGCGTAGGGCTGTTATAGTTAAAGTTCATACTTGCGGTAGGGCTGTTATTTAGTAAAGTTATGTACTTGCGTAGGGCTGTTATAGTAAAGTTCATATTGCGTTAGGCTGTATATAGTAAAGTTCGTACTTGCGTAGGGGCTGTTATTAGTAAAGTTCATTAACCTTGCGTAGGCTGTTATAGTAAAGTTCGTACTTTGCGTAGGGCTGTTATAGTAAAGTTCGTTACTTGCGTAGGGCTGTTATAGTAAAGTTCATACTTGCGTTAGGGCTGTTATAGTAAAGTTCGTTACTTGCCGTAGGGCTGTTACAGTAAAGTTCATACTTGCGTAGGGCCTGTTATAGTAAAGTTCGTACTGCGTAGGCTTTACAGTAAAGTTCGTACTTGCGTAGGGCTGTTATAGTAAAGTTCGTACTTGCGGCATAGGGCTGTTATAGTAAAGTTCGTACTTGCGTAGCGGCTTGTTCTTACAGTAAAGTTCGTACTTGCGTTAGGGCTGTTATAGTTTAAAGTTCGTACTTGCGTAGGGCTGTTATAGTAAAGTTCATACTTGCGTAGGGCTGTTATAGTAAAGTTTTCGTACTTGCGCTAGGGCTTTTACCAGTAAAGTTCATTACTTTCGTAGGGTGTTTAGTAAAGTTCATACTGCGTAGGGCTGTTACAGTAAAGTTTCATACTGCTTAGGGCTGTTCTTATAGTTAAAGTTTCATACTTGCGTAGGCTGTTATTATATAAAGTTCATTTAACTTGGTAGGGCTGTTACAGTAATAGTTCATTTACTTGCGTAGGGCTTGTTACAAGTAAAGTTCGTACTTGCGTTAGGGCTGTCTATAGTAAAAGTTCATAACTTTGCGTAGGGCTGTTACCAGTAAAGTTCATACTTGCGTAGGGCTGTTATAGTAAAAGTTCAACTTGCGTAGGGCTGTTATAGTAAAGTTCATTACTTGCGTAGGGCTGTTATATTAGCTAAAGTTCATACTTGCGTAGGGCTGTTACAGTAAAGTTCATACTTGCGTAGGCTGTTACCACGTAAAAATGTTCGTACTTGCGTTAGGGCTGTGTATAGTTAAAGTTCATACTTGCGTAGGGCATGTTACAGTTAAAGTCGTATTGCCGTAGGGCTGTTATTAGTAAAGTTCATACTCTGGCGTAGGGCTGCTTATAGTAAAGTTCCGGTAACTTGCGTAGGGCTGTTACAGTAAAAGTTATACTTGTCGTAGGGCTGTTATAGTAAAGTTCATACTTGGTAGGGCTGTTATAGTAAAGTTTCGTACTTGCGGTAGGGCTGTTATATTAAAGTTCATTTTACTTGCGTAGGGCTTTGTTACAGTTAAAGCTTCATACTTGCGTAGGGCTGTTTATAGTAAAAAGTTCGTACTTTGCGTAGGGCTGTTATAGTAAAGTTTTCATACTTGCGTAGGGCTGTTATTAGTAAAGTTTCATACTTGCGTAGGCTTTACCAGTAAAGTTCGTACTTTGCGTAGGGCTGGTTATAGTAAAAGTTCGTACTTGCCGTTAGGGCTGTTATAGTAAAGTTCGTACTTGCGTAGGCTGTTATAGTAAAGTTCATACTTGCCGTAGGGCTGTTATAGTAAAGTTTCGTACTTGGTAGGGCTGTTATAGTACAGTTCGTTACTTGCGTAAGGGCTTTATAGTAAAGTTCATACTTGCGTAGGGCTGTTATAGAAAGTTTCATACTGCGGAGGGCTGTTATAGTAAAGTCGTACTTGCGTAGGGCTGTTATAGGTAAAGTTCATTACTTGCCGTTAGGGCTGTTATAGTAAAGTTCATACTTTGCGTAGGGCTTTGTTATAGTAAAGTTCGATACTTGCGTTAGGGCTGTTATTATTAGGTAAAGTTCATACTTGCGTAGGCGCTGTTATAGTAAAGTTCATACTGCGTAGGGCTGTTATAGTTAAAGTTTTCGTACTTTGCGTAGGGCCTGTTATAGTAAAGTTCCATACTTGCGTAGGGCTTTATAGTAAAAGTTCATACTGCGTAGGCTGTTATAGTAAAGTTCGTACCTTGCGTTAGGGCCTGTTATAGTAAAGTTCATACTTGCGTTTAGGGCTTTATAGTAAAGTTCATAACTTTGCGTTAGGGCTGTTATAGTAAATTTCATACTGCGTAGGGTGTTTATAGTAAAGTTCATTACTTGCGTAGGGCGGTTATAGTAAAGTTCCATACTTGCGTAGGGCTTGTTATAGTATAAGTTCATACTTGCGTAGGGCTGTTTATAGTAAAGTTCATACTTGCGTAGGGCTATCCTCTCTTAAAGTTCATAAATTGTTCAATGCGGTATAGTAAAGTTCGACTTGCGTAGGGCTGTTACAGTAAAGTCGTGACTTGCCGTAGGGCTGTATAGTAAAGTTCGACTTGCGTAGGGCTGTTAATAAAGTTCAACTTGTTGTAGTGGCTGTTAAGTAAAGTTCGTACTTGCGTAGGCTGCTTATAGTAAGGTGTACTTGCGTAGGGCTGTACAGTAAGTCTACTTGCCGTAGCCTGTTATAGTACAAGTTGACTTGCGTAGGGCGTTTATAGTAAAGTTCGTACTTGCGTAGGGCTGTTTAAGTAAAGTTCATACTGCGTAGGGCTGTTAGTAAAGTTCATTACTTTGTAGCGGCGTATAGTAAAGTTCGTACTTTGCGTAGGGCTGTTATAGTTAAAGTTCGATGACTTGCGTAGGGGCTGTTATAGTAAACGTTCGTCACTGCGTAGGTGCTGTTGATGAAAGTTCTAATTGCGTAGCTGTTAACGAAAGTCTGTACTTGCGTAGGGGCTGTGTAAGTAAGTTTAGTACTTGCGTAGGGCTGTATAGGTAAAGTTCATACTTGGCGTAGGGCTGTAATAGTAAAGTTCGTACTTGCGTAGGCTGTTTATAGTATAAAGTTCATACTTGCGTAGGGCTGGTATAGTAAAGTTCATACTGTGCGTAGGGCTGTTATAGTAAAGTTACATACTTGCGTAGCGGGCTGTTACAGTAGAAGGTTCGTTACTTGCTGTAGGGCTGTTAATAGTAAAGGTCGTACTTGCGAGGGCTGTTATATGTATCATACTTGCTAGGGCTGATCATGTAAAGTTCAATGACTTGCGTAGGGCTTCTGTTGATAGAACGTCATACGTGCGTGAGGGGCTGTTATAGTAAGTGTCGTAACCTTGCGTAGGGCTGTTATAGATAAAGTTTCTACACCTTGCGTAGGCTGTTATATGGTAGGTTCGACTTGGCGTAGGGCCATTTACGAAAGTTATACTGGCGTAGGGCTGTTACAGTAAAGTTCATCTTGGTAGGGCTGTATAGTAAAGTCGTGACTGGCGGTAGGGCTGTATATGTAAGTCATACCTTGCGTAGGGGCTGTTACAGTAAAGTTCATACTGCGTAGTGCTGTTACAGTAAGTTCGTAGCTTGCGAGGCTGTTATAGTAAAGTGTCGTAACTTGCCGTAGGCTGTATAGTAAAGTCCGTACTTGCGTAGGGCTGTTATAGGTAAAGTCATACTTGCGTAGGGCTGTTACAGTAAAGTTCATACTTGCGTAGGGCTGTTATAGTAAAGTTCGTACTTGCGTAGGGCTGTTATAGTAAAGTTCGTACTTGCGTAGGGCTGTTATAGTAAAGTTCATACTTGCGTAGGGCTGTTATAGTAAAGTTCGTACTTGCGTAGGGCTGTTACAGTAAAGTTCATACTTGCGTAGGGCTGTTAGTAAAGTTCAATACTTGCGTAGGGCTGTTAAGTAAAGTTCATACTTGCGTAGGGCTGTATAGTAAAGTTCATACTTGCGTAGGGCTGTTATAGTAAAGTTCATACTTGCGTAGGGCTGTTATAGTAAAGTTCATACTTGCGTAGGGCTGTTATAGTAAAGTTCATACTTGCGTAGGGCTGTTATAGTAAAGTTCATACTTGCGTAGGGGCTGTTATAGTAAAGTTCGTACTTGCGTAGGGCTGTTATAGTAAAGTTCGTACTTGCGTAGGGCTGTTATAGTAAAGTTCATACTTGCGTAGGGCTGTTATAGTAAAGTTCATACTTGCGTAGGGCTTTATGTAAGTTATCTTGCGTAGGCTTATAGTAAAGTTCGTACTTGCGTAGGGCTGTTATATAAAGTTCGTACTTGCGTAGGGCTGTTATAGTAAAGTTCGTACTTGCGTAGGGCTGTTATAGTAAAGTTCATACTTGCGTAGGGCTGTTATAGTAAAGTTCATACTTGCGTAGGGCTGTTATAGTAAAGTTCTACTTGCGTAGGGCTGTTATAGTAAAGTTCTACTTGCGTAGGGCTGTTATAGTAAAGTTCTACTTGCGTAGGGCTGTTATAGTAAAGTTCTACTTGCGTAGGGCTGTTATAGTAAGTTCATACTTGCGTAGGGCTGTTTTAGCTACTTGCGTAGGGCTGTTATAGTAAAGTTCGTACTTGCGTAGGGCTGTTTATAGTAAAGTTCTACTTGCGTAGGGCTGTTATAGTAAAGTTCATTACTTGCGTAGGGCTGTTATAGTAAAGTTCGTACTTGCGTAGGGCTGTTATAGTAAAGTTCATACTTGCGTAGGGCTTTTATAGTAAAGTTCATACTTGCGTAGGGCTGTTATAGTAAAGTTCATACTTGCGTAGGGCTGTTTATAGTAAAGTTCATACTTGCGTAGGCTGTTATAGTAAAGTTCATACTTGCGTAGGGCTGTTATAGTAAAGTTCATACTTGCGTAGGGCTGTTATAGTAAAGTTCATACTTGCGTAGGGCTGCCATGTGGCCAGGATGTTGTTCTGAGGAGAAAACTCGAGCAGCACTGTCTTAGGGAGATCCAGAGTGGTGACTTTGGTTCCGTCTGAGCTCCTCACCACGTGGACTCTGTAAATACAACATTATTCAACATGAAACTGCTCACACAGTCCGATCTGTCATGACTTTGATAAAGATATATTTTATTGTCTGACAGAAATTCATCTTTGACAGGCTCAAAAACATGCAGACACTTCCATACAAAGCCCACGACACATTTAAAATCAACAAACATCAATAAAAGCTTCACTCATTTTTTTCGTCTCTCTACATTATCTTCTTGTTGCAGATTGAAGTTCTATTTAAAACCTTGTTTACCTCTGACCTCCCGCTTTAACCAAATGAAGCTGGAATGAATGACGTGTGCGTTTCATTTTAATGCTGTTTTGGGGGAAATGTATTATTAACATGTGTATTTTTAAGACTTTGTTGAGGAGCTACAACCTGGTCCAACACATCTCTCTTTCTGAGGTTAATGTATATTGTCCCTGTTCAAATAAATAAAAAAACTAAAACCCTGCATGTTTTCTCCAGTTCAGCTTTACCCAAATCTAAAAGCTTCTGGACCCGAGCTTACAGCCTACAGGCCAAAGTAATGTTTCATTTGAAAGCTAAGACCTACAAAAGTGATCGTAACTTTGTCTTTTTCATTGCATTCGTCATGTTTTTTGTTGCTCTTTTGTGGCTTTTTAGTCGTGTTTCTCATCCTCGTTTTCATCGCTATTCTGACGCTTGTTTCAAGAAGCTTTTAGATTTGGGTAAAGCCAAACAGGAGAAAATGTGCTGGGTTCGGGGGAGGTAAGAGGTTAAGATCCAACCGGGAAAAATACTCATTCTTTTGCCATTTTTCAGCTGGTCTTTAACTTTTGATCAGGACTGTAAAGTAATAACTGAACCGGATGGTCAGAGAACTACAGCTCACCAGACAAGCATTAAGCAACGTTCATCCTTATTATCAAATTATATTCAAATAAAAGGAAATAATATTCAAGTTTATATAATAATAATAATGCATTAGTTTTATATAGCGCTTTTCTGGACACTTAAAGACGCTTTACAGTTGCACTATTCATTCACTCCATACAACTATTTATTGTGTAATATTTGCATTTAGAACATGATTACTTTCAATGAATTTCAGTCCAAAACTCTTTTTAAAAGTCCTATGACGGTAAATAATGTTTTACAATGTTGTGACGTCACGTGAGCCTATTCTAGATGTTTTGTACCACACTGGGTGCGTTTCATCCAGGGCTAATAATCATGTAAGTCCTACAGAAGTGCGGGTAATCTGTGAATAAATCAAACTATACTAGGTTATTATATTAACTGCAGCTCAGACCTGGTGCAGCTGTGGGTCGTGACTTTATTATAACATAAATGTGGGGGCGTTTTACCCGCTGGCGTTGCACCAGGCGAAGAGGGACCCATCTCGGCTGAAGGTCACAGAGCGACTCGGAGCTGGGTCCCTGAACACAGACGGGGAACAGTAATGACACAAGTTTAAACCGTGTTATAAAAGGGAAGGGATGTGTAGAACTCACGTCTGAAAAGCAGCGTGGGGCTCACACTTCGGTCCAGAGAACAGAGAAGTCCCTTGGGAACCCCGCACTGGAACCAACACATGAAAACGGGATTAACATATGAAGAACACGACAGTTTGGTTTTAATAATAGTCAGGTCTTTAAATATTTATAATGTGCAAGATAATATCAAACTGCTGTTTGGAAGAAATGCAAATTTACAATATTGAGTTTATATGAAATGTTAAGATATGGGGAAACATGGGTGTGGGGGGAGAGCGAAACAAAATTAGGGGGAAATTTGGGATTTTTTATTTATTTATTTTTTTACAGGGGAAATTTGGAGAAAAAAATTGGGTGAATTACATGGAAAAATTATGGGGGAAAAGAAAACAAGAACAAAATTGGGAAAATTAGAAAAAAAAATTGCAAGAAACTGAGGCAAAATTGGGTAAAGATTGAGTAAAAAAAAACTAGAAATATTTTGGAGGAAAAACGGAATTTCTTTTTATATTGAGGAAAAAAACAAGAGTAAATTCATCTAAAAAAAAGAGTGGGGAAGAATTGAGGGAAAATTTAAACAAAAAACAAGAAAAAATGTGTAACAATTTAGTAAAAAATTGATGGACAATGGAAAAAAATTGGGGGGAAAACGTGAAAACAAATTGGGAAAAATGTAGGAAAAAATTGGGGATATAAAATAAAATATAAGGAAATGGTGTATTTCTGCTCTTTTGTCATCTGTTCAAATCAAATCAAATCAAATGTATTTATATAGCACATTTAAAACAACTGTTGTTGACCAAAGTGTAGTACAGTACAAAACATTATAGTAAAATAATAATAAACAAAACACAATATACAAGCAGCAAAGCACTAACAGCTCAGATTTTGGCCATGATGTGCTAGACAGTGTTAAAAGCTTTTGCATAGAAATGTGTCTTAAGCAATGATTTAAAATGGTCAAGTGTCTGTGCAGCTCTTATGTGGAGAGGCAGGTCATTCCACAGTTTAGGAGCTGCAACAGAGAAAGCCCTGTCCCCTTTGGTCACACGCTTGGAGCGAGGAACCTCCAAGAGCAGCTGATCAGCTGATCTCAGAGCCCTAGCAGGGGCGTACAAGAAGCTCAGACAAATACAGAGGAGCAGAACCATGGAGACATTTGAAAACAACAAGTAGAAGCTTAAACCTTATCCTGTAATACACAGGAAGCCAATGCAGAGCAGCTAACACAGGGGTGATATGCTGTCGCTTTTTGGTCCCTGTAAGGAGACGAGCAGCTGCGTTTAGTTCAGGGCAATTATCTTTGTGAGCGATAAAAGTGCTGTAAATGAAGATGTTCGCAGCACATTTTTGCATATTTATATAATATCACTTCATTATCGTTATGAGAAAGTCCCCAAAAATACCGAGATATTACTTTTATCAATATCGTCCAGCCCAAACATAAGCAACTTCCAAATCCAAAAGACACAGCTTGAAGGCAGACCACGACACTCCACTTTTACATCAGTAATAACAAAGTGCATTGCCGTAAATAAAGCTTTTCAAGAGCACTGCCCACTTGATTTATCCAGAAACCCACCGTTACACACGCGTCCCGAACTCCACGAAAAACTCTATTTACTTCGCACATTTGTCATTGCGAGTTAAAAGACAATTATATTTAGGTAACAACATGGTCATGGCGAATTAGTAACACATTCTTTACAATTCGGCTCTGAAATAAACACCAAGTAGATATTTCTTTAGCTCAATTGATCCACTTTATAACGACACGCGATACATTCCGAGGCGCTGTGGATTTCCCGCAAAATAACGCGGACTTACACAAAAGGAGGCAAATAAATTTATACAAGATTATTAACTGTACTTTCTGTTCATGCCGAAGTGATCAGTAACAGAGCCAGAGTGTGTTCAACCAAAGCATCGACACTTTTGTATTTACATAAATCAGTAAAATCAGTGTAAACATAAACATGTCATTCATCTCGAGGCTATTTGCTGATTGCAGTTCTTCTGTATTTCCTCATTAAACTACGCTGGCACTTTAACAAAGGTGATTCTGGATTTTATTTTAACTAAATGTTTAAAAACAATCCGACACTGAAGCGTTAAAGCGAAATAAAGAGTTTACATCGTAGTTTTTCCAGACCCACCTGCCAACAGCGGGACGGGGGGCGCCATGTTTACGTTCACCGGATGTGCGTACGAGCGCGTAATGACGTATATAGAGGAGGCGTGACCCGCAGTGCCACGTCAGCGTCGGACTTCGCGCAAAACCTGGAAAAATCCGAATCAAACTCGAGTTTTCAGAGTTTAACGTGTTTAGTGTGGAATAACGCGTCCGTTTGTGAGAGTTGTTTGTGTTTCAAGCGAAGTTTTAAAGTTTGTTTGTGTGAAGCTGTTGAAGTACATCAAAAACACAGAGCGTTTCCGGTTTCAAAGTAAAATGTCTCATTTAATAAAATTGGTTTAAATGATATTTAACCAAATGTGTAATACCCTGTAAACATAATCTACTAAAATGCAGTTGTTGCTTTTGTACTTTAGCCTCTTACCCCGGCCTGAACCGAGCACAGCTTCAGCATATAGGCCATAACACCTCATGTGAAAGCTAAGCCCTAAGCTCTTTCCTTGTTTTTGTTAGCAAGTTCTTGTCACGTTTTTCACAGTTGTCGTTTTTTGTGGCTGTATTACAGTTACATTACACAAAAAACCCGAAATGCGGCCAAAATGCTACAAAAAAGCTATGAGAACTTGACAAGAATTGCAACAAAAATGCGACAAAATCAATTTAACCACTTAACCCCCGCCTTTACCGAGCGCATTTTCCCCAGTTCAGCTTTACCCAAATCAAATTTCTTCACTGTATCAGCGTCACTTCTTCACTTATTGACAACCTGCACTAGGACTGTAAACTTTGCACTGCCAATACTGGCCTTGATATTCAACTTTTTATATTCTGTTCTATTTTTTATTGTTTATTTTATTTTAATTATTTATTTTTTTATTGTTTATATTTCTGCCCCTTAAGATGTGTGCTTTTACTCATTGTACATACAATAGCCTACGTCGTTCTACTATTTAACTATATGCACATTTCCTGACTATTTTGCGTTTGAGTGATCTTATAGAGAGCCAAATGTACCAATTGTACTCCATTGTGAGATCAATAAAGGATTATTTTATTTTATTTTATCTTCTCACCTGGAGAGATTATATAGGCCAGTGGAACGCCTCATTTGAAAGCCAAGACCTACAAAACTGATCTAAAAATGTTCTTCATGTTGTCACTTTTTTTGACATATTTTGCTGTTTTGTGACTTTTTTGTTGATTTTTTGTGACTTTTTGTTGCATTTTTGTGTCTTTTTTGTTGCGTTCGTTTTGGTCGCTATTTGACACTTTTTTCAAGACGCTTTTAGATTAACGCCAAACTGGAGAAAAAGTGTTAGGCTGCATCCGAAACCATTAAATTGTAGCCTCTAAGTACTAACACTAGCAACTAATCCTTAACCTTTCATGGGGTCAACTGTTAGATCTCTATGCAGTTAGTGAACTTCTGCTTCAGCAGCATTTGCCCAATTCGACCGTCCTTACCCAGGGGAAGGGGAAGTGACATCACCAACAGCTGTTTCTTCTTCTTTAAAATTCAGTGCAAGCCAAACAAAAGTGCATACCGCCACCTACTGTATATTGTCCAACAACAACATAGTGTCCAAATAAAGACATTTAAGGGAAAAAAAGAGAAACATCCAAATGATCCTTCACATTTCCCTTTATTTTATCTCAACAGCTGTTTCATAAAGCTACAGTATGCAAATTAGCCATGTGGCTTAAGTTTCTACTAAAAGAAAGCAAAAGCACAAACTGCCTTCATTTAAGCCATTTACTGAGGAGGCTCTTTAAAACCATGTGACTGAGCTGTGGTGACTCTAACATGTATTTTGTCACTTTTATGAAGTTTGGCTTGTGCAGAATATTTTTTTTATTATTATTATTAAATGTGCACCTGTCAATCAACAGTGGTTGCGCATGAATCACTCGAGGGTGGGGGCGAGGGGGGTGTGGAGATTGGCGCAGTGGCTTATGGGATGGCACATAGCTCCTAATCGCCAGTAAGTTAGCATCAGAGGTCCCTATGCTAAAGTGGCTATGATAGTTAGCAAACAGGCCACTTTCCCTAACTCCTTCCTAACTGAAAGCCCAATTCGGACGCATCTTGTCATGGCGGACGCTGACGCACATCCGGTTTGGCGTAAGACCTCTTACCAATTTACTGGTTTCGGATGCAGCACAAGTCAATGGAAATGTATGCTAACAGCTGCAAAGATGGCGGATCTTCATGGTAACTGTGGAATTTCCCGATCTCTATAAAGCAAAGTGTCTTAATATGAAAAGTCTTCAGCGGAAGCTCCACGGCTCACTCCCTCCCGCTCCCCCCGGGCCCTGCGTGTCTCCTGGGCGGACCTGGAGGCGGACTCCGAGCAGTGTGAGCAACGTAGACAAACACCAGAGCTCTCCCACTTCCCCCTGGCTTCCACCGGGACCCAAACACGCTCCCAGCGGCTTCCAAAAACCCACCCGAACCGAGCCCCGAACCCAGCAGCCCAGAGACACAAAATGGTGGCCAAGCAGCGGATCCGAATGGCGAACGAGAAGCACAGCAAGAACATCACTCAGCGCGGGAACGTCGTCAAGTCGGGGGTGAGGACGCGTCTAGAGCCCGAAAACCGGCGAAAAGTTCCTGAAATACTGACTTAAAACACCTTCAGAACTACTCGAACAAAGCCATTAATCTGTTCCGATCCGTTTTGAAGCAGGAAATGTCTAGAAAAAGCGATGTAATTGCCACGTAACCGCTCAATTGTTGTAACTACTTCGAGGAATCTGCCGTTAAAATACGATGGTGTCTTTAAAGGGCCGTTTATTGGCAGATAAAAGTGGCATAAAGTCATCAAAAGTAACTAAGTGCTCGGAATATAATTTATAATCTCCACAGTTCGGGGGGAAACGGTAATAAAACGTGTAATTTTTAATCGTAAAGTCATAAGAAAGGCGTTTGTAAGCAGCTACAGTGACATTTCGTGCTTGATGAACTGACAGCGCGTTTGCTAACGTCATCAAAAGTTACGTACGAGTCACTACTACGGTTAAATACGACCCCGCAGATGGAGAAACACACGGGAAATTACATTAAATGGCGTCAAATGTTGTGTAAAGAGTTCATATGGGTGTTTTTTGCGTTTCTATTTGGGTTGTACGTTGGCAAAAAAATCAAGGGAAAGTTGCATAAAGCCACGTCGTCATTAGGTCCCGCTGCAGACCGCTCGTTATCGGGATGCCACGGGTTTTTACTCATTTGTATTGATAAATAAACCGGATAGACATTTAGATATCAAGTGCAATCATAAAAAACAAAATTACACCTTATTTTTTACCATACATACCACATACTTTTTTCAGTTTTGTTCCGATAATTGTGTATTTAACTCTAGAAATGCCAGAGCCCTCCTCAGACTTAACAACTTTGGACCTGGATAAACATATGAAATGTTAAAGAAGCACTTTTAGGGATAGTAAAGAAAAATAAGGTTTTCAAATAAGAAAGGGGAAGGTTTTGTAGATATATGAAGGCTATTTGTCATTGCGGATTTTCCAGACCAAAGGCATGACATTAGTTTTAATTTGCAAACAATCTTTTAATTTGTGGTTGAGGTCAGTGCGATCTAGATTTGTACATTTATCACGTTCAAACCACTTTCTGCTGCAAATATAATCCATTTGTGTGTCTGTGCTTTGTCTGTTTTCTCCCACTTTGTCGACCGTAGAGTTTTACTGAGGTCCGATAAGATCCAATCAAAGTCCAGACTCGCTCCGTGTCCGTGAAAAATCCCTCGAAAGACATTAAACATCTGAAATAGCCATGACATGTTCATATGGAGACAGTTCGTCTTCTAAACATGGACCTGTCCCTTTCCTTCAGCTGCCATTTAGAGCCGTTTGTGCAGCAACCAAAAGGTCTGCAGTTCGAATCCCGGCTCTTGCAGATGCAGACTGTGATTGTGTCCTTGATTAAGACACAGCACCGTGTAAAGACGGACCTTCTAATTAAATAAACCTCAGTCCTTCCACGACAGCAGCGGTTTCTTCACTGTGCACGCTGAAACCCCGGAAATCAACACGTAACCAATCCAGGAGCTCCACTTCAGCAGATAGATCAGGCATTTAGATTTTTTTTACTAAAACTGGTACATTTTTTCTTGCGTTGTTGCCGCGGTTTTGTCTCATGTTTGTCATGTTTTTGTAGTGATTGTTTTTCTGGCCTATTTTTGTTTTGTCACTTCCTTGTGTTTTTCTTTTTCGTCGCGTTTTCATCCTCTTTTTTTTTTTGTCAGTATTTTGAGGCTTTTAGATTCGGGTAATGCCACATTGGAGGAAAGTGTGCTCGGTTCAGGTAGGGGTTAAGAGGTTAACGTTTTCATATCAGTATAAAGAAGATGTACGAAGCTTATTCTATGAGGTTTTGTCGCGAGGAGCTGGAGGTGTCCCGGAGGCCACGTGTTTTCATTCAGAAATATTGACATAATAAATATCCACATGTCCTGCGACGGGTCAGAGATGACACGGAGAAGTGTGTTACATATGTTACAACACTTTAGGGCTGGTTTTCTCTAAATGTGGTTTTTGAATCAGAACAGTTTTTATTGCCAGAGTTAGTGAAGGCAAGGCAAGTTTATTTGTAGAGCACAATTCAAAGTTCTTACAAGAAGCGGATTAAATCAATCCATAAAACATCGACACAAAAATGAATGAATTCACATTAAGGCAGAAGTGTAGATAAAATACTTTGTCATATTCACGGGTAAAAAGAACAGTTTTCAGCCTGGATTTGAACCGTGTCAGAGGTGAGGCCTGTCTCATCCTCATGAAGCTGAAACTGTGAACAGGATCACAAATGAGGAATTTTCTTCGGTTCAATCGTGAAACATAAAACATAATATAAGCCTGGTAGATCAATAATAAACTATAAGGCTATGAGGGCATGTGTAATGTAGATTAGCATTATTATTATTAACAGCATGAATGTATTTACAGATGTGCAGGTGCATTGAGTGTTAGCAGCACATGTGAGTGTGGACAGACCACATAGTGACATAGAGCAGTGCAAATACAGACTCCACACTTCACAGACTTAAAGTTTTTTTCAGAGGGATTTTGAAATCCTTTTTTAAATCTAATTCCCAGGCTGACCCAGGCAACATTTGAGTTCAGATTTTTTTCACTTTTGATCTGTTTCTTCCAAAACTAAACAACGTCTATACTTTTTCTCTGGTGTGTTTCAGAGGACTCTGGATGACAAAGGCGTCGGGCCGTGGCTCCTGGCGCTCTTCATCTTCGTCGTCTGTGGATCAGGTCAGTTCTGTCTCTGCCTGAAAACCCGTCTTACTTTGAACTCTGTCAACAGCCCAAACTCTCTCTTTCCGATGTTTATTCTGAGATTTATCCATGAAGTGACTCCAACATGTCTGCGGCGCTCCCTGGTATGTTCAGTCTGTCCATAATAACGACAGTCTGACCTTTAGCTGTTTCTCTTCATCGATGAAGACCACGCTGCAGGAGAACAGGGAAAACAATTCACTTTAGAGATATCCATTACTGACATAAATATGAGACAAATGGTGAGTAATAATGAGCATCCCGTGGAGGAGTAACAGCACTGTTCTGGGTGATAATGACCAAATGAATATCAATATTTGTTGGGACTTTTTCTGCCCATGTTTTCCTACATGTTTGCTCCTTTTCTTGACATTGGGGATAAACTCGATAAATGTGAAGCTCTCCTGATACCGTCTGATAGAGGGAATATCCCCCGCCTCTCGTTCGGCGGCTTTAAAGAACGTTTTGGCTTTTAGAATCCAGAGTAAATAAAGACTCTGTGAGGTGATTGGCTGTGAGGCGGCGGTGTGGAGAGCGGAGCGCCCTGACTCCCGTGGGTCTGTGAACGCGTCGCTCCACCTGACGGTCCAAAGTCCGGCTGATAAACACCTGCAGGACTTCACTGTCAACAGGCTTTAAAACATCAGGAGGTTCTCACGAGGCGTCGCAAAGAAAATCCACTTTAACGTTTCTCCTGGAGCAGAATTTCACTCCAGTTACAGTTTTGTCTTAACCTTTGGGCAAAGGGTTTAAGTTTCAGATCGATCTGAGCTCCCTGGATACGAGTACTTTGATTTCTGCCAAAGCTCGTGTTTATCTTTTCTGTTTATCTCGCAGGCGTGTGGGAATGTAAGCTTTGGTCCTCGTGCCACTGTCATGTTTGTTTTCTAAATGTAATTAAACTGTAAAACTGGGTTGTAAACTCTGTTGACTACATTAAACGATTATTAACAAAATACATAATAAATACAATACTTTTTTTTTTTTCTCTCTCCAGAAGAAGACGTTAGTTAAGGCTGTAGCTCGGTGTTGTTTAAGCAGGAAACAGGAAAGCACAAATTTCATCTCCAATGTCAAGAAATGTGTTAAAAATAGGGAAGGAAAAATTAGGGGAAATTGTGCAAAACAAAAAGGGCAAAAATGGGAAATAAATTGTTAAAAATGGGGGAAACAAGAAAAATTGGGGCAAAATATTTTAAAAAATTGGGGAAAATGGGGCAAAAAGGAAAACATGGGGGTAATAAAAATCATTTATTTAATAATGATAATAATGGCTTACACCTGTATTGTGCTTTACAAGCCTGTATTACCAAGTTTCTCAAAGCTCTGCACTGTCGTCATTCATTCACTCCAGACTCGGTGGTGGTAAGCTACTGTTGTAGCCACAGCTGCCCTAGGGTAGACTGACGGAAGCGAGGCAACCAGTCCGTGCCATCAGCCCTCCGACCACTCACTCACACACTCACTGTCTCCCATCCAAGTACCGACCAGGCCCTTCCTGCTGAGCTTCTAAGGTCTGACGGGATCGGGCAGAGCGAAGGCGGGACGACCACATTATTTGAAACAAAGTCACTTCCTTTAGCAGCATCAAAACTTGCGTCTTTCATTTGATACTTTCATTTTATCGATATTTGCAGACCTTTGTTTTTCTGGTACTACACTGGTGAACGGTCCCAGCCTTCTCTAAAAGTCTAGTATCTGAGTGTTGAAAAAGTTTGATTTCTCATATGGACTTGTATTTATCTCCGTTTTCTCCCACAGCCATTTTCCAGATCATCCAGAGCATCCGGATGGGCATGTAACCACGGCAACGCCCCCCCATTTCACGAACTCTGACATTCACAACATTCCTTCGAGACTCGGATTAAAATCACGACCAAAAACTGTGACCAAATGATGGAACATTCTCTACATCCGCCGCCGGAAACTCGACTCCAATATTCTGAGGAAATTGTACAAAAGTTTAATTAAAAAATGTGAAAACCGCGTTGTTTCCTTTGTTTCCCCGTGACTTTGTGAAGTATTTGTGCTGGAAACTTCTTTTACTCCACGCTCTGTGTGCGCTCCCCCATCTGTCCACCAGGGGGCGTGGTGTTGAGAGATCGATAATTTTCTTTTTTGCCATGTGTTTGTTGCTCTTTTGTATTTTTAGGGTAAAGCCGAACATGGGGAAGTTGGTTGAGGTGGGGGTTAAGAGGTTAAGCCACATGGATCATTTGTATAAGATTAAACTAAAGCTAGGATTTGGTGAATATCAATATGACCGTGATGTTTATAAAGAGTTTATTTAACATCATTTTGACATTTGTGCTGTTGCTTGGTTTATGTTGGAAATACTAATATTTTTAAATGATATATAATATACTGTTGGAATCAAAGGACAGCGGGGGTCCGCGGGGTCTTAAAAAGTCTAAACTTCTGCCTATTTGGTCTTAAATCCATTGTAAATTGGTCTTAAAATGTATTTGTTACTTTTTTTTCCCTATAGCCAGACCTTAGTGTTAAATCGTACCTGACGGTTTCGGCTACAACTGTGGCCTTCCTCAGAGGTTGTCACGTGGTGTTGCTGTGACGTGTCTGAGCATGAACATGTATTTGACTCAATTATTTGGGGGGGGGGGCAAAAAATGCCCGGGCTGAATTATTGTCCCAGTCCGCCCCTGCACAAAGCTAACGCGCTCCACTCTGCGTGACAGAAAGGAAACATGAGTCCCGTTACTTTAGAAACACGTTTCCTCAGTTTGTTCATCAAAACACCTGACAAAGAATTAAGCAGGACATAAAACATATAACCTAGACTACACTGTGGCCTAATAATAATAATATAATGAAATATAATTATAAAGTAGTAAAGTTGAAATTATTTTAATACAAAGGAGTCTTAAAAGGTGAATGTTTACTAGTTCAAGCACAGTTCTCAGAAATGTATTGCTACATTTGTTGTCCACAAGGGGGCAGTCCTGGACCATTAAAGCAGGCATCTGAGGCACAACGCGCGTGTATACATAAGCGAACCTTTTAAAGTGCAAATACTAGCGTGTGGGATTGCATTAATAACATCAGAAAAATGTTTGATTGTACAAGTTATATTGTATTTACGATTGAAATCAGCTAAATTAAGTAACGCCAGTAACTGGCGTAATACACCGGACGCGCCTTTCAGAGCCGAGCGCCCGAGCCCGAGCCTGCGCCTGAGCCTGCGCCTGAGCCTGCGCCTGCGCCTGAGCCTGCGCCTGCGCCTGGGGGTCAAATTGCTGCTCAAAGAGCCGAAGAAAGAAGAATTAAAGCCGCAAGCTGCATCGAATGGCCCTTGCGGGCCGTGCCTCCTTTAGTGCCTCCATTGCCACGACATAACCCTACCAAGGGCGCTAGCGCGGCCACACTACATTTTATTGCCCTGATGCGCCATTAATCTTTGTCAGTAAACATCAAAAGTACATTTTTTGCCTCTCCATGTGAATAATGGCTTCAACCTGCAGATATAAAAAATAAAATCTTTTTTATTTCACAAGCAGCATCGGACGGCCCTGGCGAGCCGTACTTCCATGACCACTGTCCACAAGCTCCTTACAGAGGGCGCTAATTGTTGACCCCATTCAAATGTCGTTTTTCGACATAGGCTCAAACCCTTTGGCACAGTGAAAAGGGACATAAGGACAAACCAAAAACTGAATTGGAGCTCCACACCCGGACACACAGGAAGTTGGCCATTTTGGCTGTTAAGTGGCTCGCCCATCCTCCATGAAAATAGCCAGAGTTCTTACTCTGGCAGCATGTTGGTCTCTGTTAGAGTTTCTCCTGAAATTCGTCAATTCCCCCAATTTCCCCTTTATTCACAAAAGCTACAGCTTTAGACTCGTACGTATTTATACTACCCCTCTGTCACAGAAAGAAGCTTTTTGCTCCAAATTCAGCTTTGTTGGACTGTACAATCACAGGAAGTTCAGATTGGCTGTTTCCTGTCCGTCTTTCTGTGTGTTCCTTGTACTATATGGGTATCGCCAAAATATTGCTTCATCTATCGAGAGTTCTGCGGGGCAAATCTTTGGGGGAATTTGCCCTAATTACAAAATGATTCAATAACTATTGCCTAAACTGTAGTTTCCTGCAAATACACGAGTGCGGGATGTTTCATAAGGTTTATATAAAATCGGCTATGTCATCTGCTCAGCTTGTGTAGCTCCATAGGTAGAGCGCTGCGTTCCCAACCATGAGACCGCCGGATCATTTCCAACCTTGACTTTTTTTCTTTCTTTTTTTTTGACTCGGCACCTACTGGGAAGAACATGAATGGTCCCACCCTTATTAAAAATGGGGACAAAACAGTTTACATTTTCAAAATTGTGGATTAGCTTGAAGCTAAAAAAGTTGTCCACTTCCCGACTACACCTGTTGTCGGGATAGAACCTCCAACCTCATGGTCGGGAGCCCGACACTCTACCTATGTAGCCAAATGGGTGGTGCGAAGTACACGTACATGTATATTAGGTACCGCCCCTGCTCGTGTATTTGCTGAACACTGAGTAGCGGCTTTACAGATTTGGCGATATTCATTGAATCATTTTGTAATCAAGGCAAATTCACCTGGGTGCCCAAAGATTTGAGTGGGTGCTCCAGCCTGCAGCACCCACGGGTTCGGTGCCTACAAATAGAAGTACGTGGAAAGGACTTCCATGGAATTTGGCACATCACATAAAAACCTCCCCATTGTTTCGTCGAAATGCCAAAACGAGGAGCGGCCTCTGAGCCCTGCCCTAGGATGACATCTCTTTCTCCTTACTAATGCTAGACGAATACAGTGACAGGAGTGGCAACAAATTAACCAAATCAAAATGTGCCAACCACTGATGGCACGGGATAATGACGATGAGCAGAAATGAAAACAAATGAGACAAAGGTTTTTTGTACAGGCGAGCGTGGGGCAGGAGTGGAATGTTTATGCGGAGTTATAAACATAGGGAACATAGAGATAATATGACGTTGGCGTTCACACGGTCACTGGACTGGTCTATCATGGGCGGCAGAATCCAATTTGTGTCAGTAATATTCATGTGTAGTCAATGCATGAATGTTGGTTATAAGTTGTATAAAACGTGAAATAATAGTTTATTTACTTTGAGTTTACTTTGCCCTATTCTTTTTCTCGTTCTCTCACTTTGTTTCTTCATTTTGCTCATTTTTAATTTATAATTTTTCCCCTTTTTTTGCCCCATTTTTTTCTCAATTTTACAAAATGTTTCCTTATTTTTGCCAAAATTTCTCCCAATTTTCCCCCTCTTAAATCCCCATTTTTTACATTAGGGTCCGATACCGATATGAAGGGCCGATATTTTAAGTACTTTAATTTGATGTTGTTTTTTTAATCTTTCAAATAGCCAAACTTGCCAACATTGGGTTGTGGAAAATAGGGAGATTTTTTTTTTTCATCTGTGTATCGTTCCAAAGAACAAGGCGTTCCTTTGCCTGGTGTCTGTGTAATACAATGTGTTTTGCCTTGTACCTGATGAAAGAAAATATTGTTTATTTGATATTTAGGCCCGAGCGCCATTAGGGCTGGCGAAGGGCTCTTGTAATCGTATAGACCCATTTCATGTGACGTATGCATACTAAATTAAGTGCGTGCGCGCGCAGTGTTGGTGCAAAACAACCGGAGAACTGCATTGTATTACCCGAGGCTCAGCATCGGCACACAATTGAAACATATTTGTTTTCGTATATAGACACACGATGCCATCGTGTTGCATTGTCGATTGTACAAATAGAAGTACCAACAATCCAGGACTAAAATTTTACAGCATACCGGCTGGTGGGCACCCTTTTCAGAAGAATAGACGAGACTTATGGTTGCGTGCTATCAAACGAGACAAATGGTCCAAAGTTCAGATCAAGAATGCACGCGTTTGTGGTGCTCATTTTATATCTGGTAAGATTATTTTCATTTACAAAGACGTGTTTGACATGACATAAAATAATGTATTACCGTAGGCCTAATGTTATCGTTAGCAATCCTGTAGAGAAAGCTACATATGGGGATGTTTCTGTTAGCTTTATGTAGCTAACGTTGTTACATGCCAAAAACAATGCCTTACATTGCGGTGCAGGTCCTACATGACGCTGTACCCCACGTTAATTCCAATGTTTAAGAGGTAGTTAACATTACAGTTAACTACAGTAAGCTCTAACTTTGGCCTGCAAAATTGTAGACCCAAATTGTAAATCTTGGCCTACATATGCAACAATCTAATATTACCTTCATGTAAAAATTGTCAATTTTAGGGACAATAGGCTTACTTGTATTATATTTCTAAATGGCAGAATGTTATTCCTTCTAGGAATGGCAACTATGGAGTCTGATAGCCCGGACTTTGTCCCTTCAATCTTCCCAGATAAAAGAAGAGAGACCAGCAGTTTCAAGTCTAAGAACAAAATGGAGAGGTAGGCTCTATTACATTGCAATCTTTTTAAAAGTAGTCAGGCTTCTGACTAGAGATGATTTTATATAAAACATTGGTATTGTGTGTATAAAGTATACCTACAAAAGCATTGCATTTAGAAATTAAACTCTTCAAGCATTCAAAAGTTGAGAATTTGACTTTCTTTGTTCTATTATGCAGGTATGACAGGAAGCGTAAGAGGGATGCTAACCAAAGTCAGCACAACCCGGAGAGTGCTAAAAGAGCGCTGCACATTGATGTCCCTGATACCATTCCTAATATCAACAACTCAGAAGAACCCTCTGTTGAGCAACCAAGTAGGATGGGTATGCACACTTTTCAATGTTTTTAGCAGCATATATATGGGCAGACCTTGATGTTTGTGGTGGAAAATAAAGACAAATATTGCCAGTGTTAGTGCATCTACTTCTGTTAATGCACGATTATATGCTCATATAAGCGATGTAATTTTCTTTGTTTCAGAAGGAGCTCCGGACCTCATCCCTAAAGCGCAGTATGAGGAGATGAAGCTGCTGTACCACCGTCTCAATACAGACCATACAAATCTGCAGCAAGAATTTTTTGCGCTCAGGAAAGAAAATGAAGAGCTCAAGAGAAAGCTAGGAATTTTAACATTTGGCTATAACAGCATAAAAGTTGATGCTGAAAGACTGACTTTTTTCACAGGTTTGAGTAGCCCTACAGTGTTTCATTGGCTTGTTAACATTTTAAAAGAAATATTATTTTGGTCTTGCAAAGGCTGTCAGTTGAAGATCACTTGCTGTTAGTGCTAATTAAGTTAAGGTTGGGCATAAGCAATATAGATATTGCATATAGATTTCAAATTCCTGTCTGCACTGTTTCTAGAATATTACGAACCTGCCTTCCATATTATCTGCTCTATTAAAACCACTCATAAAATGGCCAAGCAGAGAGGCGATACAGGAGAATATGCCAGTTGTGTTCAAGAGAAAATTTCGCAAGTGTCGATGTGTAATAGACTGCACGGAAATATTTATTGATCGCCCCACAAACTTGACAGCTAGAGCACAAACTTGGTCCAGCTACAAGCATAACCATACAATAAAATATCTATTAGGTATTACCCCTGCGGGTGCTATATCATTCTTGTCGCCAGGGTGGGGAGGCAGAGTTTCGGATAAGCAAATAACTGTACAGTCGGGATTTCTGGAGTTGGTAGAACAAGGAGATGAAATTTTGGCTGACAGGGGTTTCTTGGTTAGGGATGAACTGGCTGCCCATGGAGCAACCTTGAAAATCCCATACTTTACCAAGGGTAAAAAGCAAATGTCTGCACAAGAAGTAGACTCATCAAGGCAACTTTCCCGTGTTCGCATCCATGTTGAAAGGGTCATAGGGCGATGGAAAAAATTTAAAATATTGCAGTCCGTCATTCCAATTGCTCAAGCTGACCTTCTGGATGATATTGTGATTGTATGTGGTGGCCTGACTAACCTTTGTCCTAGTGTCGTTAAGAAAAAAGTAAGAAACAAGTGACAGTTAAATGATTCAAACTTCATGTATTATTGAAAACATACAGAATGTACATTAACTGTGGACCAGTTTTGCATGTTATTTTCACTGAAATCATTAATGAACTTGCTTCTTTTACAACTGTATTTAAACAAAATTAAATGAATATGCATTCAAATTTTAGCAGTTTGTTACATTGCTCTATGGTAAAAGCTTGTGACAAAGATCACTGTTATGTAAAATGCACAATAATGTGTACAATATTAAACGGGTAGTGTTATTTAGTTTTACAATCCGGGCATTTCCAGTTTTTGCTGGCACGATGTATACGTACACACTCATAGTGAAATGATGAAAGGCACACTGTGCATTGCATGATTTTCCCAAAATACGGCTTTTGACATTTGCAACATACTTCATCTCGTACAATTGTGGGGTCATGCTGTCTTGTTAAAAGTTCTGGAAGAATGTGGTCTATAAACAACTGTTCTGCTTTTTTTAGAGGCATCTCTAAAACATTCTTATCAAATGTTATACGCCTGTAAACTGTTTCTACTTTTGTCCATAGAAAGAAGTCACAGAATTGTACACCACATACATACATTTGAAGTTGCACCTGATAATAATAAGGATGTGTGTGTTTCAACTTGTGCCAATGCTTCTGCAGTGGTGGAAATCTGCAAGGAATGCATGAGCCCAATGCACCGTTGTTGCACATCCTCAGGTGGTAGTGTCTTTGCTGTCGGGTCATACAAAGATGTGAGTGGCTCCAGTAAGGACAGCATCTCTTCCTCAGCCTCTGATGCAGTGTCCGTCTCGCTGCTGCCACCACCAACCACACTCGTCAATATTGCTGCAGTGGGAAATACGGACTTCAGCTGCATTAGGTCTTGATCATTAATCTCTGCAATATAGAATTCTGTTATCAATTTCAGGTGAATAGAAATTAGTCATTGGGTACTATTTATTTATTTTATTTATTTATTGGTTTATTTGGTAGGGACAGTGCAAGTTAATGAACAAGCCACACCGGATTGTAGCCTTGGGCTAATTTCCATCCGTTGTCCCCCATGCGCACTCTCAAACACACTGTCATTCATCCTGACCTATTGTACATGTTTTTAGTGTTTTTACAACACGAACCAAGTCTGATAAAAGAAATATTTAAAGACGTAAGCAAATAGCCTAAATCTATATATTTGAGGAGACACTATTTACAAGGACACAATAAAAACATTTTTTAAACACTATAGTGAAGAAATCGTTATTTCTCTTAAGTTGTCCTCGATTACCTTTACAGAGCAAATCAATATTAGTTCCAATGCGTCTCTTTGTCCTGATGCTAATTACCTGACTCCCGACAACCACGTGTTCAAAACTGGCGAAGGAGGTTAGCTTTTGCCGTCAACACTACCCTAACCGCTAATAATGACATACCAGGATAGATGACCAGGATTCGGAAGATTAAAGTCACGACAACTTTATTCCCTAATACAAATCACCTAAGCAGAGCGCTCCACTCCTTCCCAAAGAGTCCCTAATACACACTGCTTAGTTTTCCCGTCCCCAAAGGAAAAACTTTCTCTCTCTGGGAGGAGTCAGAGCTTACGTCACATTTTCACAGCATTTACACCATATCATTTGAGCCTATGCTACGTGTCGTTGTTCCATTGGCTTCCGATCCGTCATGTGACGTTTGGCTCCGCCCCTCGCGGCCATTTTGTGAGTTCATTCTCTTCCCACGCTTTCCTTTTCCTGGGGGAGGATTTCTTTGTTATTCTCACAACCCCCGGGGCCAGTAACTTTTCCACTGTAACAAAGAGTCCTGTAAAGAGAACACCTCGGACAAACTTATGGTTAACATTTCTAAATAGCTAAAAAGGCATAACTTCACATAAAAATATAACTCTACAGCCCCCTTCTGACCTCAGAAGAGGTCAATTAACCCATTATATTTTAGTTCACAAAAGTACAGCCTGTATCAAAAATCACAGTACAATTTCCAACAGTATAATACCAAAATAACATGTTCACTTTTATATTGCGCATACTCAACCAGCTGCTGAGTAGTTTCAAAATTTTCTCTCTCTTCCCAGGTATAATATCCGTTTACAAATCTTTCCATTCGAAACTTAGATGTTTTGCATCCCATGTCCACAATGCATTTCATTTGTTCTTTCCCTCTGGGACTGTCCCTGATTGACACAAAAATAAACATTCCTGCAACACAAAGCACAACAAACACAGCAACACTAAACAGTGTTGTTTAGATACAATCTCCACCACCACTTGTCCATCTCCGCCTTATTCGGGGTTGTTCCATTCATATTTCAAGGCCTCCTGTACTCTTCTCAAGTACAGATTAGGAACACCCCCTTCAGACGTTTCCCGTGGCCCGAGCTCCGTGTCCCCCGGGGGCGCACAACTCACCATATAAATGCCCCCAGTGGAACCCAGAGCCCTGGAGACCATGCTGCGAATGAGAGGCACAACAAAACAAAACAAAATACAACCAAACAAAAGTACAATTCCTATAAAAATACCCACCTTTTGAAGGATATGGATCCAGGAACCGGAATTTAACCAATTTAGCCAGGTCCACTGCGGACCCTGGTCTTCTTGAGACTCGAGAAAGTCTTTGAGTTCCTTTACTCTATTCCTAATGGCTGTCCAATTGCCAGTGTCATCAGGGATATATGTACAGCAGTGGTCAATGCCCACTGCTGCGCACATACCACCCTGTTCAGCATACAGGGCGTCTAACGCCACTCTATTTTGCATAGCCACAGCAGCCACTGCCTTAAGTTCTGGACTCCGTTCCATTTGGTCCAAGACACCATCTATTACCTCAGTTAGGTCCTCCAGGATCCACCATACCTCATTTAGACGCTGCATGGAGGCCGCCACACCGATCATAGGACCAGAGTGGCGAGCAATCCCCTCCCATCTCCGAACAGGGGCTTACGACCACCGTTATCAGAAAAGGGGACGTAAGATTGACCGAGGGTGCGGTCCCCCACCTTCAGCATTGCTCTCCTTACCATGCCATGTTTATGTAGGTTATGATGTCTATATTTTTGTACGGCTTTTTGCATTAAAGTGTCTGCAACTACTATAGATGAGGGCTTAAGTCGAGCTAGGGTACAAGTCCCGCACCAATTAACGGGAAGGGTCAAATAACTATTACTTCCACACAACCAAACCTGTCCAACCGGGGTGGGGAATCCCCACCTCGGTGGGACGGGAATCCATGGAGAGTAAGTTAGGGTCTTTTGTACTAACTTGGTCCATGTGGTATGATTCAGAGGCCACCGTTGCCCTATGACCATACAGTCGCTACACTTTAGTTCAGTTGTATTCACTAACTCACTATGAAGTTTAGCCACTCTAGTGGCCCATGTTTCCCCCCTGTTAGTAAACCCATCACCCAGGTAGTCCAAACAGGGTGTTTTACCCAGAAGCCAGTCACCCTTCCTGCATTCTCGCTTAAAACAGAAGGGCGCCACCAGCTCTTCTCTAAAATGTGTTGACCCTGCAAATTGCAGGCCCTTTTCAGGGTTTCATTGGTCTTTACTGTCCAATTCACGGGCTGTATCCAATTCGAAAGATTGGCATACTTTGTATAAGATTCACACCCAGGGAGGACGGTACGGCTACCTCGTCCCCACTGATAGTGCCATAACAGGCATACATGAGCGATGCCGAAATAGGGACTGGGACAGTAGATGGCACGTCCGCAGCATGGTGGGGCCTGAAGGAGCACACCCAACAGGGCGTGGTTGAGTTAGTTACCTTGGCTGTGTGTCTGGCTAATTTTACCCATTTATTTTCTCCTGGTTCATGACCCCTGTGATACGAGACCGTCGCTTCCTAGACCCATCTCCTTCTGTGGAACAAACATGTTAGTTACATCATAAATTTCAAATTTCAAAACAACATCATTTTTTCTTCCTCTTTTTCCCACGTTTTTATCGCATTTTCTGTACAATGAGTGATCCAGTCTAGGGTGTGTTGGTCCGGCACGGCACCTCTCATTTTTACCAACACTATACCTGCCTCGTTGCAGTAGATAACCAGATTTTCTCCAGGTGTTTTACCTACATTTTTGCATACCTCATAAAGGGCCAATTTCAATCTTTTAACTGGATGTCCTCTGACTCGTCCCTCACAACTATAGAGGTCATCTATTATCATGACTGTTGGTATTATGAGCAAGCAAAGAGCAAATGTCAGGCCCCACACCCCATATGGACACCTTAAAGGTCCTGGTTTCAAGACCCAGGCCTTAAGTTCATATTTTTAGTCTTTTGATGTCTTTGTGACCTTCTGGGTTGGGTTGGTGTCCCCTCCCCCTTCAGTGGGGCCTTTAGACCCACTACCATATCTGTCAGGCTGTGTCAACTGTCTGGGATGTGTATGAGTCCAGTGTAAGCCTGATTTCTCCGAACAGGGCTTCAAGTGTGACCAATGGTACCAGCTATCACGCCCCGCAACCTTAACGGCAGTGTCAGTCCTTTGGGTCACTTCAAAAGGTCCTAAGTATCTTGGAGCGTCCCACCGGGTCCTATTATGGTTCTTAATGTAGACTTGCGATGGTAAACCAGCTGTGTAGTCAGAAACATTGGTGTCAGTTGTCACAATAGGTGTTAGTTCTTTCAAAAGTGATTGGAGAGCCTCAAAATACGGTCTGAACTGGAAAATATTAATGACCTCAGGCAGGGGCGCTGAGTTAGATTTAGGCAGGCAGCCGGGCATGGCCCTACCAAACATCAGTTCAAAGGGAGTGAATTAGTGGTGTTATTACAGTAGACCTAAGATGAAGCAACGCAACTGGAAGTAAGGACAACCAAGTAGCTTTGGGGTTGTCTCGCAACACTTTAGCAAGAACACTTTTTAGGGATCTGTTCATTCTTTCTACCTTAGCGTTGCCTTTAGGATAGTAGACACAGGAAAATGATTTGTTAATTCCCAAGAGTGAGCAAAGAGTCTTAACATCATGTGCCGTGAAGTGAGTACCTGAATCACTATGTAACTCCGAGGGTACCCCAAAAATAGGGATCCATTCTTTCAACAATACAGCCATCACTTCAGCTGAGCTTTCCCTTTTACAGGGGAAAAACGCCGGCCATCCAGAAAACGTGTCTACAATACCCAGAAGAAAACGCTTACCTTGGTGTGGTACGAGCATGTCTGTGAAGTCAATCTGGATCACATCACCAGGGAAGCGTCCCGTTTTCACGGCGCCCGCACCTTGTGTATGATGGGGGTGTGGATTAAACCTGCCACACACCTGGCACGCACGAACAAAGTCTTTGCAAAGTAGCAAGGGTGTCTTATAGAAATAGTATTGTTCCATAATCCGGGACATAGCCTTCGGGCCAAGGTGATTAACGCCATGCAATTCTTCCAGAACGCTTTGTTCCATGGATGGGGTCAAAAAAGGCAGGCCATTAGGCCCACGATACACACCATCAACATAGGCGTCAGCAAGGCGATGTTGTAACCAAAAGTCCTCGCCGTATTTTTTATGATGAGAACGACAGTCAGTGGTACTCAAGAGTCCCTGAAAGACGGGAGCAGCCAAGAAGGGCTTCCAAAAGGTGTTTAAATGAAACTTAAGATGGTGTGCCCTTCCGGTCGGCAAGGTCTCCGCTAAGGTTCCCAAGCTATCCCACACTTCCCAGGGCATCCAGAGATGACCTGAGTCCGTCAGTGCAACCTCATGACCTTCAATATTAGTAATTTTGACCCACCCATCAGAGTCCAACTGTAAAGATTCCAAAATTGAAGATTGAACGGTTTCAACTAACATTAAGGCTTCACAGTCTCCATCAATGGGAGAATCAAAATGGTAACTACCAGCCACTTTGGCCGCCACATCCGCCGCCCTGTTGCCAATGGCAGTCATAGTCCCTGCTTTTGAATGCCCCGAAACCTTCACCACCGCCACCGCAGCAGGGAGCAACAGACAGTCAGCCACTTCCTCGCAAAGTTCTTTATGGGCTATAGGAGTGCCCTTCGCGGTCAAAAAGCCGTTTCTTTCCAGGACGACAAGTCACGCAACACTAGGCCACACACATAAGCTGAATCGGTGTAGATCGTGACCCGCTGACCCGAAGCAACCTCCAAAGCCAACTTCAAAGCCATCAACTCCGCAAACTGGGCGGAGGAGCCACCACAGGGGCCCCAGCTGGTAACAGTGCGAGTGTGGTCCGGTGGCGACAGTTCAACAACTGCCGCCCCAGCTGACAGGGACCCGTCCGGGAGCCTATGACAATGGCCATCAGTGAAAAGTAAGCGAGAGTCTGGTAAAGGTTGGTCAGATAGGTCAGGCCTAATCCGAGCTTGAGATTGAGAGAAGGACTCACAACAATGTGGAGAGCCAGTAAGGGTCAGCCCTGCCGAAGCGTTTGGAGCATCATCGGCTGCAAAAGTCAAGTTCGGGCCGTCAGCTCCTTAGCAAGTTTCAGTTGTCGCTGAGGAGTTAGGGCAAAAGTTTTAGATTGAACATAAGCTACCACCGAGTGAGAGGTATACACCACCAATGAATGACCCATTACTACATGGGCCACTTTCTTCAATAAGGAAGCCAATGTATCAGCAAACAACGCACAGTCAGTGGCTTTCTTAGCAATGGGATCCAACAAGGTGGATGCATAAAGTATGATATTGCGTTGACCACTTGCTCCTTTCTGCCACAAGACCGCATGTCCAGAGCAGTTAGTAATGGTGGTGTCAAGATAAAAAGACTTACTATAGTCCGGGATAGTTAGGTCAGCACAGGAAGCCAATGCTGCCTTCAGATCTATAAAGGCTTTATCAGCCTCCTCCGTCCAAGACAGAGAGGCTTGGAGATCCCGAACCCCGGCTGCGCGGATAATATCCCGCAATGGGGCAGTCTTACCTGTGTAGTCCATAACATGGTGTCTGGAGTAGTTCGCCAAACCCAAAAAGGAGAGAAGGGACCGTACCGTATCCGGACGGTCGGCCGCAAGAATGGACTGCCTCTGAGTGGCACTTGGGGTAATATGACCAGCCGAGATAACTTTACCCAGAAAGACAACTTGTGATCGGCAACATTGTAGCTTCGTCTTTGAGACTTTAAAGCCACATTCAAGGAGACGTGACAGGACTGCAGCCGTCACATCTAGACAATCTTTAGCACTTCTTGCTCCAATCAAAACGTCATCCATGTACTGGACGATAACTGCACCAGAAAGGACTTCGATCGGGGACAAACAGTCCTTCAAAACTTTATTGAAGATCCCAGGGGAGTTCCTATGACCTTGAGGTAAGACTTTGTACTGAAGTTTTACTCCCCCATAGGTAAATGCAAATTGGTACCTACATTCCTCAGCCAAAGGGATGGTGAAGAATGCATGTTTTAGGTCAATGACTGTAAAGTACCTCATTTCAGGTGTCAAGACTGAGAGACATTTGTGAGGGTCTGGGACAGGCAAAAGTGGTGTAGTGGTGACCTCGTTCACCTTTCGGAGGTCATGTGCAGGTCTAAAGGTGCCATCAGGTTTTGGGACTGGGTTCAAAGGAGTATTCCAATGGAATCCGAAAGTTCTAATACCCCAGCTTCCCATAAATCTGTTAGGGCGGTTTCAATGCCCTCCCGTTGTTTGTCTGTTCGAAAGGATCTTTGTGGGACATAGACACGGGAACCCGGAACAACTTCCAGAATTACCGGGTCCATCTTTGTGCATCGACCGATGTCCGATGGGCTCCTCGCCCACAAGTCCTCTGAGAAGCGCTGTAACATGTCCGCCGCCCCTTCATGGTCGGTCAACTCCCGGCCATGAGACCGAGAAAGGATCTCTTCCTCGGCCACTGTCTCATCTTTTGCTATACCTATGTCAACCTTGTATGCCTGTGTACTAGAACTGTACATTACCCCATCCATTCCAGTCTGCTCCCAGTCCAGAACATTGTTAAGTTTATGTGTTAGGGGACCCAACTCCCTGGCCTCATGGCCAGGGCCCAAAAATAGTGACACGTGTGGGTCAGTTAAAGTGTCTCTTTTGTAGAAGCATTTGATATTGTCTGGTAGAACAACTGGGGCAACAACACCTGATTTGTGTACATAGAAATGTGTGGATGTGATATTATAGGTATTACCTTTAACCTCACTATCAAAAGCCAACTGATATTGGGCGTCAGCATTTCTGTCATAGAAGAGGGTGCAGTGCAGTGGATCTTTTGGAGGGGCATATGGGTGGAGCATAGTGAACCAGGGTTTCCATTCAAGCATTTTTGCGTAGAGTCCAGTCATTTCAGGAGTCCCTGGCTCGAGGAGTAGCCAATAAATGGATACTCCTTCGTCCATGTGTTCTTCTCGAAAAACATAAAGTCCATGTGATCGTGCCGGTGTACAGGCGATGGAATATCCGTTTGGCCATGTGAGATACATGGCGTCAGGGGAACAGTTGATAACAGCACCTGTAGCTTGTAGAATGTCTCGACCCAGCAGATTCACCGGAGTCTGTGGTGAATAGATCAATGACGATTTGAAAGTCTGTCCAGCCAGTTTAAGAGTCAGTTCTTTGGTCATGCGTAGAGGGGTTGCCTTTCCCGTGAGTCCTGAAAGATTGATGCTTTTGTCACTTAGCATATTTGGTGTTGCTTTTCTAGTCGTGGAATGAGTGGCTCCTGTATCCACGAGCATCAGCAACGTTTCCCCACCCACCTCTACAGGGACAAATGGTTCTGGGGTGGGTCCAGGACTCACTGGGCACCCCTAGCAGAAGTCATCTTGGCCGGAGGGGAGGCAACCATGAGTGTCATATACTGGATAGTTGCCACCTCCGCCTCCACGATTCCACGGGGCTGGTCCAAAACGGCTAGGTCCCCCTGTTGGATATCGGAGCCGCGGTGCCCCGCGTGCTCCTCCCATAGGCACACGAGCAGGTGGGTTGGGGCAATCCCTAGACCAATGACTGGGGTCCCCACAGTTAAAGCAGGCCGCCTGTTGGCCACCTCGGGTACAGTCTCTTGACCAATGATCCAGCCCCCCACAGTGAAAGCAGCCCTCCTGTTGGCCACCTTGGTTGCAGTCTCTTGACCAATGATCCAGCCCCCCACAGTTAAAGCAGCCCTGGTCTTGGCCCCTTCCAGCTCCAGTAGCCCCATAGCCCGTTCCTCCGAATCCCCTGCCCCTAGACCGTCCCCTAGTGTTACCTTTACCCCTACCTTGGCCGTGTACATGCGTGTGCATTTGAGATAGTGGCCTTAAGGGCTGGTCTTGGGAGGCGTATAAGACGCTTGCTTGTGTAGGGACAGGTGTCAGGGGTGTGGGTGTTGTTGCCACCATTTGTGTCTTTTTATTGTTATTTTCTTTTCTTGCAGCCGTAATTTGCTGCCGTGTTTGATTAAGCTGGCTCTTTAGCAGCTCTTCCTGCATGATTTCAATGTTACTTTGTCTCTCACGGTGTTTTTTATTAAAAATTTCTGCGTGGTGTTTAAAATGAGTCAGAAATGTGGTTGCGTCTGAGGTCAGTCCTGGGACATTGGTCAGACTGGTCTTAATTGGTTCTGGAAGAACGTCCAGCACGTTCTGGAGGAACAGACAGGATGTCTGGGGGTGTCTGTACGGGTGTACATGCATGGATGCAATGTATAATTGGATACACTTATCCAGAAATTGAGTAGGGCATGTGCCCGGTACAAATGATGGAAATGTGGGAGGTTGTGGGGATGGTGGTGGATACATAAGATCCAACACTGTCAAGAAATTCTCTGCCAGGGGATCAAAGGGTTCATGTACCTGCACGTTGTGCAGGTTTGCGGTTCTCAGTAGGTGGCTTACAGCGTGAGGGGCTGCACATGCGGACACCAGGCCCTTAATATCTCCAACCGCCAGCTGCGCGTTAGCGCATTGTAGCTGTATTGTGTGGAACCATTTTTTACCCCCTTCTTGTAGGGGGGTAAGGTATCCCTAAGGTGTTGTAATTCGATACTACTCAGTGGCTTATAGGCCACTGGGACCGGGCCCCCTTGAACTGCTGGGGTCCCGTTGGAATAAGAGGATAATTACCTCGATATGTGGCTCCTTTGGAGAGGTTAGCCAGTTCCTTAGTCTTTTTCTCGATTGCCACCTGTAGGTCCAATACGTCCTTATTTGCCTGTCGCAGCCTCTCCTTCCAGTCCTCCTCTCTCTCATCGTCTCTTTTCTTAAGTTTAGTTAGGCGATCCAAAGCGCCTCTTTTTTCAGTGTATAGCGCGCTTAATTCATCATATGTTTGATATGACTCCCCTTGGCCTTACAGCGGCCCTCTTCCTCGCTATCATCCGATACAGGAAAAAAGGGAATCTTTTCAGATGACTTCTTCTTTTGTTTCACCACCGGAGCCTGGTAGGCCTCGGTTGCCTTAAGCGCGAGTTCCTGTATTCTTTCGGTTAGTTCGTGAACCTCGGCCTTTCTTTCTTCTTTTTCTGCATCAAATTTATCCAGTAGTTCTTGTTGGCCTTTTGGTATTCTTCTGTTGCCTGCTGCGTCTGCGCCTGTGAGTTTCTCCTCAGCGCATGAATGGCTTCCATTGTGTCTTGAGCGTATTTTCCCGTTTGTTCGATCACTTTAATCCCCCACAATTGTCCACTTGCATCCCTTGGTGCAGGTTTGTTATCAGTGTAAGAGCGGGTTATTAAAGTCCTTACCTTATCATGCTCCTCCACTGATAACGAGTTTGAGGCTGCCACATCAACATCCACCACTCCATGGACAGTTAGCTGCGGGTATAGGGTGGAGCTTGACTCTCTTCCCTTCTCGTATGGAGGAGGGGCCGTCGGGGCCAAGGCGGGAGCTCCTCCTCTTGGGAGGGGCTTTCGGGTCCCGCCCCCCGAAGTGGGGGAAAAAATCTTTTCGTATTTCATCCAGTGCGCTGTTGCCAGCTCCAGGATAGGTTCGATTCGTTTCCCAGCTTGTAATACTTACTGATTGTGAGTTCCAGCAATTTCTTCTCACTTTTCGAAAGTCCGCTGTTCTTCTTTAACTTTTCCTCCTCCCGCCGTTCCATCGTGCAGGCCTCCACAGTTGCAGTCAACACCCCGCAAAAGAACTCCAGTGTTCGTGGAGCCTTTGGGTCTCTCTTTTGTTCTCTGAATCCTTGTGCACAGGCCTCGACTGCTTTGTTCAGGGCTTTTCCCGCCATCTTTTTCAAAAGAGGTGACGCTTCACTTACCCTTTTCACCCATCCTTCACAATCAAGTAATTCCAACATTTTCTTACCTTCTTTTATCTGTTCCCTGCACCCAAATTATACTTACCGCGACTACAACTTACCTCGTATACTTTTATAGTTACAAAAAACCGAACATTAATTCACCAAATTATATATTTCCCCAATTAATAGAATTTAAGGATCTTATTTATCCTTTGGCCTCCAACCGAAGTATTTCAAACAGCCCCCAAATCTGTTTACGATCTTATTTCGACCGCTTGATTTTAAGACGCGCGTCCGCGTCTCTGGGAGATACTACTACGGACCTTTTACGGCTTTTAAAGTGAAAACACACCGCGTAGCTCTATACCAGGCCTTAAACCTACAACACAAACCAAACCTTTACCAGGCCTCAAACCTACAACTACTATTTAAGGATTTCCAATCCTAAGGCCTCAAACCTAGAACACTTATCTAACTTTTAGAATTTACTTTATTTAACTTTATTTTAGTTCGGTAATTTAGATATTAATAATAACGTTTTTCCCTCTCACCCGTCCACCATCAATTCACAGATTTCACCATTCAACAGTTAACTTCGTTAAAAAGTAATCTAAAATTTGGAAAAAAGCCAATAGACGCACTTTGAGACTCACAGTAGTAGTGATCAAAAGTCGTCTTACCTTAATCTATTTTGGACGTCCATAAAGTCTCCTGTTGCGTGGTCGTGGACGGGAGATCCTGGCAGTCCTACCGCGAAGATTTCACCAGACTAGACCTTCGCCAGTCCGTTAGTTGACGAACCAAACCACCTCCTCCTTCAGCACGGCAGGGTCACCACTGAAGAAATCGTTATTTCTCTTAAGTTGTCCTCGATTACCTTTACAGAGCAAATCAATATTAGTTCCAATGCGTCTCTTTGTCCTGATGCTAATTACCTGACTCCGGACAACCACGTGTTCAAAACTGGCGAAGGAGGTTAGCTTTTGCCGTCAACACTACCCTAACCGCTAATAATGACATACCAGGATAGATGACCAGGATTCGGAAGATTAAAGTCACGACAACTTTATTCCCTAATACAAATCACCTAAGCAGAGCGCTCCACTCCTTCCCAAAGAGTCCCTAATACACACTGCCTAGTTTTCCCGTCCCCAAAGGAAAAACTTTCTCTCTCTGGGAGGAGTCAGAGCTTACGTCACATTTTCACAGCATTTACACCATATCATTTGAGCCTATGCTACGTGTCGTTGTTCCATTGGCTTCCGATCCGTCATGTGACGTTTGGCTCCGCCCCTCGCGGCCATTTTGTGAGTTCATTCTCTTCCCCACGCTTTCCTTTTCCTGGGGGAGGATTTCTTTGTTATTCTCACAACCCCCGGGGCCAGTAACTTTTCCACTGTAACAAAGAGTCCTGTAAAGAGAACACCTCGGACAAACTTATGGTTAACATTTCTAAATAGCTAAAAAGGCATAACTTCACATAAAAATATAACTCTACAATAGTAAGCTTCATGCCTATAAGCATGAAGTCCACCGTACCTGTCAAATCTCTTTTGGAGACTTTGGGGGCAACTGACGTAAGGGATTCTGCGTTCTGCTTAGGTCTGCTGAAATTGATTTTGGACAAGGGGGCTGGTTCTACCTTCTTTCTTGACATGTCGTTCCAGCTGCAGGATGTCGATGTACATGCTGCTTTATCCGTAAGTCCCATGCGAACTGCCAGCTCTACTTTTAACATCACAGCTGCTGCGTGACTACAACACGAACCAAGTCTGATAAAAGAAATATTTACACAACGTAAAGATTATAATGTTCACACCTTTACAATATACTACATACCCCTATTTTAAAATAACAAATCATGGTGGTTCCCAGAGTCAATAATAAACACGGTGAGGCTGCGTTTCAGTTTCATGCAGCTAAAATCTGGAACAGTCTTCATGAGGATGTGAGACAGGCCTCAACTCTGACAATGTTCAAATCCAGGCTGAAAACAGCTCTTTTTACCCGTGCATATGAAAACTGAAAGTATTTTATCTGCACTCTTGCCTTTTACTGTCATTGATTAACTTTATGTTGATGTTTTATTGATTGATTTGATCTGTTTTCTTGTAATTTTTTCTGCAACTGTGAAGCACTTTGAATTGCCTTGTGTATGAATTGTGCTCTACAAATAAACTTGCCTTGCCTTGCCTTGCATATGTACAAAAGCATAACAACAAAGTAGCATATGATTAGGCCTAATCTTATTTCTACAAGTGGATCTATTTATATAGGCTATATAATCATTTTATATCTATATATGTGTTATAGATCTATCCTTAAATTAGTCACATTCACTTAACAAGTTTTACTTTATTAATTAAAGGTTTTCTCCATGTGGGCTTGATAGGCCTTATTTTTATTCAAATTCTTAATTTTTTCATAAGCCTGTGCCTTTGAGGGAGTGAAATAGCATACTTACAAATACTCTATAAATAAACTCACTTAGGCCACCACACACAGAAAAGAGCTTACCCTGCCATGCATGAACAATTCGCTATCAAAATGTAGGATTTCTGCTTGTGGATATACACCCAGGCGTCATACAACTTGGTTTTGTGACCCTGTCGCTGACTTGGTAACACGTTAGCTTTAACGACACAAAACTCGGACGTTGCTGATATTGGATGGTATTTGACAGCTTGAACATGTCCACATAACAAGTAGTTGTAAGCATCAAGAGACTTGTATGCTTTTAGATTTTCTTTCGTGTAAACACTGGGTTTTTCTATCAGATATGTATAAATGTCTGGCCATTGAACATCAGGCCAGGAGCGCACATCGGCTGTCCACTCGTTTTCGGAGATGCTGCATGGGTCCCGCAATTGTTCACCTGTACTTAGAGTGAGTTTCCTTAAATATGCGGCTGCGTCCTTTGGTGACAAGCTTTGTACGTACTTCGAACTATTTTCGAGCCTTAACGGCGGTTCATTCATTGCCATTTTGCGAGCGTCACATTAATAAACAACAGCTAGCGAATATGAATAACTGCTATATGACATTGGACACACATGGTTTCTGCACCAAACATGCGCGCGCACATCAGGCACGTGTCTCATGTGTGTAAACATTGAAAGGCATCTATAGACTCCCCCAAAGTGCGCTTTTGTCATGTCTCTTCTGCAGGGATTATGTCATATTTTGGAAGTCTTTTTGTTGTGTCGTCTTTTTAAATCACTTTTCTGTTGTGTTTTTGTTGCTCTTTTGCCACTTTTTTGCGCCTGCGCCTGAGCCTGAGCCTGCGCCTGCGCCTGAGCCTGCGCCTGAGCCTGAGCCTGAGCCTGCGCCTGAGCCTGAGCCTGAGCCTGAGCCTGAGCCTGAGCCTGAGCCTGCGCCCAAGCCCGAGCCCGCGCCCGCGCCCGAGCCCCGCCCGAGCCCGCGCCTGAGCCTGAGCCTGCGCCTGAGCCTGAGCCTGCGCCTGAGCCTGAGCCTGGCCTGAGCCTGAGCCTGAGCCTGCGCCTGAGCCTGAGCCTGCGCCTGAGCCTGAGCCTGCGCCTGAGCCTGAGCCTGCGCCTGAGCCTGAGCCTGCGCCTGAGCCTGAGCCTGAGCCTGCGCCTGAGCCTGAGCCTGCGCCTGCGCCTGAGCCTGAGCCCGCCCGAGCCCACTACCGCGCCTGAGCCTGCGCCTGAGCCTGAGCCTGAGCCGAGCCCGAGCCCGACCCGAGCCCGCGCCCGAGCCGCTACGCGCCTGAGCCTGAGCCTGAGCCTGAGCCTGCGCCTGCGCCTGAGCCTGAGCCCGCCCGAGCCCGCTACCGCGCCTGAGCCTGCGCCTGAGCCTGAGCCTGCGCCCGAGCCCGAGCCCGCGCCCGCTACCGCGCCCGAGCCCGCGCCCGAGCCCGAGCCCGAGCCCGCGCCCGAGCGCCATTAATCTTTGTCAGTAAACATCAAAAGTACATTTTTAGCCTCTCCATGTGAATAATTAGCCTGGCTAACGCCAGACTAAAATCACAAGTGATATTTAGTCTGGGGACCACCAATGCATTTTCTCGTAGGAGAGGTGTGGTTTACGATTGTCCATAGCCGTTTATTGGGCGCTACGAATGTCTCTCATGCGTCTGCAGTAGCCATAGCCAATCGTATCATGGTATCAGATGACGTGTGAAGTACCTGCTGTAAACTTTTGAGCTAAACTATTTAGAACACGTTCTAAAGCTTGATCGAAAGATGGCGTCGCGTCTGCTGCTGTCATGTTGGCTCCGTAAATATTTTGTTATTTTTTTATCCCTAAACAAACTACAAGCTTCCGTATGTCAAATAGCGCGTCATCGTCTTACCGTCCCTCCTCGTTCTGTGATTGGTGCCCAAATCCATGGAAAAATGTCGGCCATGGTCCCCAGGCTGTTGTGAAGTGCGAAAAGATTCAAGCGCACACAGCAGTCTGGCGTTAGCCAGGCTAGTGAATAATGGCTCCAACCTGCAGATATAAAAAATAAAATCTTTTTTATTTCACAAGCAGCATCGGACGGCCCTGGCGAGCCGTACTTCCATGACCACTGTCCACAAGCTCCTTACAGAGGGCGCTAATTGTTGACCCCATTCAAATGTCGTTTTCGACATAGGCTCAAACCCTTTGGCACAGTGAAAAGGGACATAAGGACAAACCAAAAACTGAATTGGAGCTCCACACCCGGACACACAGGAAGTTGGCCATTTTGGCTGTTAAGTGGCTCGCCCATCCTCCATGAAATAGCCAGAGTTCTTACTCTGGCAGCATGTTGGTCTCTGTTAGAGTTTCTCCTGAAATTCGTCAATTCCCCCAATTTCCCCCTTTATTCACAAAAGCTACAGCTTTAGACTCGTACGTATTTATACTACCCCTCTGTCACAGAAAGAAGCTTTTTGCTCCAAATTCAGCTTTGTTGGACTGTACAATCACAGGAAGTTCAGATTGGCTGTTTCCTGTCCGTCTTTCTGTGTGTTCCTTGTACTATATGGGTATCGCCAAATATTGCTTCATCTATCGAGAGTTCTGCGGGGCAAATCTTTGGGGGAATTTGCCCTAATTACAAAATGATTCAATAACTATTGCCTAAACTGTAGTTTCCTGCAAATACACGAGTGCGGGATGTTTCATAAGGTTTATATAAAATCGGCTATGTCATCTGCTCAGCTTGTGTAGCTCCATAGGTAGAGCGCTGCGTTCCCAACCATGAGACCGCCGGATCATTTCCAACCTTGACTTTTTTTCTTTCTTTTTTTTTGACTCGGCACCTACTGGGAAGAACATGAATGGTCCCACCCTTATTAAAAATGGGGACAAAACAGTTTACATTTTCAAAATTGTGGATTAGCTTGAAGCTAAAAAAGTTGTCCACTTCCCGACTACACCTGTTGTCGGGATAGAACCTCCAACCTCATGGTCGGAGCCCGACACTCTACCTATGTAGCCAAATGGGTGGTGCAAGTACACGTACATGTATATTAGGTACCGCCCCTGCTCGTGTATTTGCTGAACACTGAGTAGCGGCTTTACAGATTTGGCGATATTCATTGAATCATTTTGTAATCAAGGCAAATTCACCTGGGTGCCCAAAGATTTGAGTGGGTGCTCCAGCCTGCAGCACCCACGGGTTCGGTGCCTACAAATAGAAGTACGTGGAAAGGACTTCCATGGAATTTGGCACATCACATAAAAACCTCCCCATTGTTTCGTCGAAATGCCAAAACGAGGAGCGGCCTCTGAGCCCTGCCCTAGGATGACATCTCTTTCTCCTTACTAATGCTAGACGAATACAGTGACAGGAGTGGCAACAAATTAACCAAATCAAAATGTGCCAACCACTGATGGCACGGGATAATGACGATGAGCAGAAATGAAAACAAATGAGACAAAGGTTTTTTGTACAGGCGAGCGTGGGGCAGGAGTGGAATGTTTATGCGGAGTTATAAACATAGGGAACATAGAGATAATATGACGTTGGCGTTCACACGGTCACTGGACTGGTCTATCATGGGCGGCAGAATCCAATTTGTGTCAGTAATATTCATGTGTAGTCAATGCATGAATGTTGGTTATAAGTTGTATAAAACGTGAAATAATAGTTTATTTACTTTGAGTTTACTTTGCCCTATTCTTTTTCTCGTTCTCTCACTTTGTTTCTTCATTTTTGCTCATTTTTAATTTATAATTTTTCCCCTTTTTTGCCCATTTTTTTCTCAATTTTACAAAATGTTTCCTTATTTTTGCCAAAATTTCTCCCAATTTTCCCCCTCTTAAATCCCCATTTTTTACATTAGGGTCCGATACCGATATGAAGGGCCGATATTTTAAATACTTTAATTTGATGTTTTTTTTAATCTTTCAAATAGCCAAACTTGCCAACATTGGGTTGTGGAAAATAGGGAGATTTTTTTTTTTCATCTGTGTATCGTTCCAAAGAACAAGGCGTTCCTTTGCCTGGTGTCTGTGTAATATAGGGCAGGGCGATATGGCCTAAAATCTATATCACGATATAAAAAAGAAATATCACGATAACGATATATTTAACGATATAATTGACAATGGACAAATTACTTACAAAATCCCAGCCATACGCCTATTGGGAAGATTAATTCATTGATGGAAGGTGCATTGAGTTGCCTTATGTACAAAATGCACGGTATAAATAAAGTTGCCTTGCCTTGATATTTTTTATTTTTTTACGCTAATACTAATTTCCTAGCAAATATGATCTACTCAAGCAGTTTACATCCTTCATATCATTTTACTTTGTAAGCGCCTGTCCCTGTGTTCTACAGTCAGTGTTTCTGCTGCTCTGATAGAGCTGAGCGTAACATAAATTATATCGTGTCCACAACGATATAAAAAATTACAACGATATCCAAAATTATATTGCGATAACGATATGCGATACGATATGGCCCACCCCTAGTGTAATACAATGTGTTTTGCCTTGTACCTGATGAAAGAAAATATTGTTTATTTGATATTTAGGCCCGAGCGCCATTAGGGCTGGCGAAGGGGCTCTTGTAATCGTATAGACTCCCCCAAAGTGCGCTTTTGTCATGTCTCTTCTGCAGGGATTTTGTCATATTTTGGAAGTCTTTTTGTTGTGTCGTCTTTTTAAATCACTTTTCTGTTGTGTTTTTGTTGCTCTTTTGCCACTTTTTTGCTTTTGGATTTGGGTAAAGCCAAACTGAGAAAATGTGTCTGTAATGGGAATGTTGTGGCATCCTTAGTGACATCACATGTGGGCGGGACAGACGGAGGATCCGACCTGAGCAATAAAACAAAACACCTGTCAGAGCCTCGTCTTCAGACGGAGCCGATCCAGGTGAGTGACTCGTCCTTTTAATGTCGTACAAACATGAATCTGTGTATAATCGTGTCCTTTTCATTCACTACTTTTTACTTCTGGTTTCTGACTGGAGTAAAAATAGTGACTCATGACTCTGTGAGTAAATCTTTAAGTGACAAATAATCATTTTGATGCATAAAAAAGACGTTTCTTTACTTTGTGTGTTTTATGGGATTCTCTTTACAAATATGTCAAGTTTTTGTTTCTTATATTTTATGCCACGACTGAAAGTCAGACTTTTACTCATGTTACATTTTCTCCAGGTACTTTGTTACTTTTACTTGAGTAAATGTTTTGGCTCCTCTGGTTTTTCTGATTCCTGACTGAGTTCATCTGGAAAAGGTCTTAATGGCGTTAATCCACATCATCTAAAGATTAACTCTAATGTTTGTCTTTGGCTGTCCTTCATGGACAAAGCTCAGAGCTGTTCCTTTGTCTGAGAATTGAAACGATCTGAGGCTCTTTCAAACCGTCGCTGAAGTTTGGATGATTTCAGTTCTTCTTTTCATTTTTATTTCGTCATATTTTAGTCGATGAAAATATCTGGGCATTTTATGGCGGGTGTGTGGACACTGTGGGATTCTTTTGTCTTATAAGATTTGTATCTGTCACACTGCACGACGTGGGGATGGTAAAATGGTGAGCTGCTCTCATTCTGTGATGCTTCAAAGAGACAATCGTAGCAGTTTCAGGCTTCAGAGGCGTGTGTTTAGCTGAGACAAGTGCTGCATGCTAGCGGGTTTATTTCCACGGAAAAGTGCAGGGAAAGTCCTGTAAACAGCGTAGTCGGACCCGCTGTAGCGTGACTCTGTAGCGTGTGGCGTGTAGCGTGTAGCGTGTAGCGTGTGCTGATGTGTTAACGGGACACTGACAGAGATCCTCTCTGCAGAGAGAGGAGGCTCACTCTAAGACTAGCTTCCAAAATATCAGACTCTGCCTGATGTTGGTCGTAGCTCGTCTTTGGTCGTACGACGGTTCTATTTTAAATCTTTGTCACTGTACGACCTAAGACCTGTGATTTTCAGCTATGACCTAAGATTTTTCTCATCACTAGTGATTGTACGTCGTAGACGGCCAAAATCGCAGTGTACACCCGCCATTAGTCACACTTTTAGTCTCATAAACAAGTCTTAATTTAGTTTTAAGCCCTATTCGCACGGGATAAGCATTATCTAGGGACCCCATATAATAAACAAATTCCCCCCCGACGTCTGCTCTTTATTCGCACGCGATAATCGAAGCCTGAGATTCTTGTTGAAATGTACAGACATCTCCTGGATATGACATCAAAGCGCTGCTTTCTGAGTTTGTTTGTAAAATAACTGGGCGGCACGATAGCAGCGGTTACTGCTCTCGCTTCACAGCCAGATGGTCCCGGGTTCGATTCCCACCTGGACGGGGCCTTCCTGTGTGGAGTTTGCATGTTCTCCCGAGTCTGCGTAGGTTTTCTCCGGGTACTCCGGTTTCCCCTACCACCAAAACATGTACAATAGGCCAGGATGAATGATGTGTGTGTGAATGTATGGTGGTGGTCAGTTGGTGCAGATGTGTGCAGTCGGACAGCGCTTCTGTCAGTCTCCCCCAGGGGAAACTGAAGCTACAAACGTAGTTTATCACCACCAAGTATGGAGTGAATGTAAAATGCTCTCATGTAAAAGCGCTTTGTGACCATGTCTGTGAAAGGCGCTGTATAAATAAAGATCTTCTTCTTCTGTCTCGGACCAGAGAAAAGACTGACAGTAATGATCAGCGTTCTCTACATTATCCCACTTATTATACGGCTGTTTCCAACTGAACACAAATAAACTTCATACACTTTTATGAAGGCAGAAAGGTTTATTTAATGATTTCCGTGGCAAATAGTTCCCAAAAGTTTGCATGTTGCTTGGCAACATTTGTTGATTCCAGGCTTTGTGGCTTGGCTAGTAGCAGCACGGCTAGCTACTTATTGCTAGCCTAGCTCCTTAGTTGAAGGTGCAGTTAGAGAGGAGGAATGGTGGTGAATCTCTGGGTGAGTTGAAAGTCGGACTCCCATTAACTTCACGAGCGATTCCCCAAACCTCTCTCTTATGGACAGAGATCGTGTCTCTACAACGACTACAGATATGAAAGACCTGTATTACAAGCACCAACTCCGTTGCCATTGGCAGCGGTCATTATCTTTTTCAGAGGTCCTCTATCAGAAAATAATGTCCGGTAGAATGTTGGGAAATCACATTCAAGTCAATGGAGCGTTCTAGCCGTATAATAAGTGTGTATAATTTATACATGTGTATACATATACATGGCCGTTACAGTGGACTGTGGGTTTTCTTCCTGTCGCTGCTCTGAGTTACTGTTGTATCTTTCCAACAGAGCCCTGTTCCCACATTTCGCCCATTTCCGTCTTGTTCCTGAATCCCATTTTTCATCAAGGTGCTGTAAAAGCTCTTTAATGACAAGCACCACCTCGTGACATCACCATGTGGTGGGCGTGTCTAAATTTCTTTGTTGTTCTTAGATCAGCTGTTGAAGCTCAGCATGGACCTGTCACATTTACCGAGAGGAAAACCCAAAAGAATCCTCTTCCTCCTGCTGCTCATCACTCTCGTCTCTGTCCTCAGCTACAGAACGGTGAGCTCCAAATCTAACTTTATTCACAAGTGTCACCTGAAGAGGCTAAAGTCAAACGCTGATCCACAGAGATAGAGCCGTCACTGATAATGTCCGGAGGGAAAAGCAGAGGTTTGTTATTTAGGGAATGAGAAAAGTGGCACAACATTAAATTTGTAATATGCACATTATGCTTGTTAATATACAGTTTGTGTATAAGACTGTACAAAAGACTTTATTCATTTGAGGGTCTGTTTTATTATATTTTTTAACTGGCAACTAGAGCTTTAAAAGGTTTTGGTAACATTTGGGGAAGAAACATATTTGGAAATGTTATGGCCGTTTAGAGAATCAAAATCACTGATTAAAATCATTGATCAGTTTCGGATCAATGAAGTCCTTTTCATGAGTTAAATGTGCGTATTCGAGTGGTGTCTGACGTGTCCACTGGTTCAGCCTGAAGGGTCTCTGAGGGTCTTTCTCAGCAAGTTCTTCAACATTCTCTCATTATTTGTTTCTTCTGAATACAGGCCTACAACTTCAATATAAGCGAGTGGTACAAAACGATGACTGTCTCCTTCACAAGACCAGAATCAGAGACCAAGACCTCAGCGCCAGAGCCCACGGAGCGCCTGACCACACCCACACCGCAGCGACCGCAGCCGTGCAGTTACAAATACATCTCTCCTGGAAACGCAGAAGAAGGACATGCTCTTTTGGACTCTATAGCTTGGCCCGACACTCCACCTTTATCCAAACCGTTTTCACTGAACCTGACCACCTGTCCCGCCAAGAGCTCCTTCACCATCGTGCCCCAGAGCGGAGGCTGGAGAGTGGGGGACGAGCTGACGGTGAAGGTCCAGTTACGAGATTACAACGGAAACCCGAAAAGAAGAGGAGGGGACTTCCTCTACGGCAGACTCTATAACCGGGCGCTGGGGGCGGGTGTGGTGGGACAGGTGCAGGACCACCTGAACGGGACGTTCACCGTGGTGTTTCCTCTGCTGTGGAACGGGACGGCAAACGCAGAGGTGAGGCCTTGATTCATAGTTATGACCTAAAGGAGTAGAAAGCTGAAGACCTGGAGCTGAAGCAGATCCACCGTGATAGTGCGCCCTCTGCTGGATAAAGCGGAGCTAAACCAATCAGCTTTTAGGAAGGTTGATGCTGATCTACTTAATGCACATGAAGAATTATTTCAATTTTCTCATAAACAAATGAAATCATTTCTTATGAACAAAAGTAAAACTGCTTCTGATGATTGATGAAAATAACATAACTTGCTTGCTTGTTATTTTTGTTCCCAAACGACCCTAACCCAACCTAACAATTTAATGAATGAAAACATTTAAATATTAACAAATAATAGCGTGGTGGATCTGCCCGTACCAGCAGAGGGCGCACTATCACGGCAAATCTGCTTCACCTCCGGCCTTCAGCTTTCTATTATTGAAATGAAGGGACTGTAATGGTGCGTTCAGACCTGTGTTGTCTCTATGGGAGGGGTCTCCAACCTTTTACGCAACAAAGTCAGAGAATTACTTATTCTTTAAAGAAGACAAAAACAAAAACAAACAGTGAGTAGAGAGGCATCTGATCATAACAAGAGGATTTCCAACACTTGCAGAAGTATCGATGTGTAAAGCCGTATCGGAGCGTGAGAGTGACCGTCTGGTTTTTGGCAATGGAGCAAACGCCGACTTAGTCACGACACAGCAGGGCCGGGGCAGAAGGAAGTGACGAGGGGGAGAGGGATCTTCAAGGAACTAGGTTTGCAACAGTAAAGGTGCAGAGGAAATGGGGCGCTAGTTTACGTTTCATGTAGCAGTGCAGAAAGTCTTTTCCATTGGTCAGAAGACCCTGCTCTTTGGGAAGACACGTGAACGCAAAGCTTTTTAATAAAACTCTAGATGGGACATGATGATCGTTGATGTGGCAAACGTGGCGGCCATCTTGTGACAGGCTGGCTAAGCTAACCCCGCTAACCCCAATGCTTCTGGCAGCTGACTCCTAAATCTTGTCTCTTTTAATGCACAGCATAGGACACTTAACAAATGATGGTCCGGTTGCTCGGGGGCTGCTCCCCTCTGGCAGCAGGTCCAGACACAGGAAAGAAAAAAGAAAAGCCCCGACTCCTTTCTAACACACATCATTAAGACTACTCTTGTTATCATGAGCATCAATCAGTCTGCGATTATTGTACCTTTCATGAATAAATGTGGAGTATATTATGTATCATTCAAACACTTTGATCTTATATGGGCTGTAATAGTGATGATGGTGAATAACAGTAATACCAACATGGCAATAAAATAGGTATAGGAAACAAAATTATACACTTGTTATAAAGTGTAACATACTGTTGAAGAATTTAATCTTTTTTGTGTTGTCCACGGATACCAGTTGTTTGTCTGTCTTCCTATGTAAGTTTACCCGAGTCCGGACAACACCGCGTATTCAACACTGGAAGAGGAGTTAGGTACATAGTCAACGCTACACTATCAGCTAATAACACATACCAGTATAGAGATGACCAGGATTCAGGAGATTAAGTCACGAAGATTTATTTCCCTAACAGGTCATCTAATACAGAGCTCTGCTTCCCCATGTCCCTAACAAAAAAGTCTGCCAGTTCTCCGTTCCCACGGGAGAGACTGGCCCCACACTGGGAAAAGCAGAGAATTCTTCACATTCCAATCTTGCAGTATTCATGAGCCTAAGACTACGTGTCGTTGTTTCCATTGGTTCCTGAGCCGCCATGTGACGTTTGGTTCCGCCCTGCGCCGCCATTTTACAATCTGACTCCTGTTAATTGGGCGGGGTTTTTTTGTTTTTGCTCGCACACCCCCTTGGGTCTGTAATTTTCCACTGTAACAAAGAGCTGAGAAACACTTCGGACAAACTTTTGGTTAACATTTCTAAATAGCCAAAAGGGCAAAACATCGCATAAAAAGATTATAACTCTTCACTGTGAATGTGACTTAATATAATACATTGTTGCGTCTGTAAATATGTAATTAACGTAATTGTTAATCATTTTGTAAGATAATAAGAACTAAACAGTGTTATTGTTGCAACCACATTATTATTTAAGTTTATGAACAGGGGTGGGAGTTAATAAGCTTGTCTTCTTCCCACTCCTTTTCGAGCTTGAATGTAATTATTTATTTATTTTTCTTTTGTTGTGTTTTTCTGGCTTTTGTGCCTGTGTCGTGTGGCTCGAAATAAAATTTAAAAAAATCAAATCAAATCAAAACCAGGAGCAAACTGTCGTCCCAGCGCCTTTCCCACTTGGTCCGTGGGGGCATTGTTGTGGCGTATGAGGCACATGGCTGTGGTTCAGGCTCACTCTACACTCAGGATCTACACATCAATGGCCTTGTGTCGAGGAGTCATGCAGGCAATGTTTGGCTTAAGGTCAATATTCCGGTTTCTGAAACATTTGGAATAACCTGCGTGAGCAGACAGAATTACTCCTGTGACATTGTCATTGTAATCACTGTGACGCACTGAGAACATCATGACACAAATATGCTCTCTGTGCTTTCTACCGTCAACAAAAGACAGTATGTCTTTTACCACACTAACAAAGTTATCGGTTTCCTCTCCGCTCCATAAGTGTGGGCTGAGTCTGGGTTTAGCTCTGCTTCTGCGCACCAGACACAGCACAAACACAAGTAATTCCTGTACTTAACAGACCGAGACTCTTTGTAGCTATAACATGCACAGGACACATAATGATGTTCCTTTGGATGGAGATATTCCGATACACGTTTACATGAGCAAATATTGGGGTTAGAAAATGAGTAACCAGGGTCATTGGTCAGTCATATTGTGGCTCATGCGTCAGGTGTGAATGCACAATTACAAAGTCTTACATGTCTGTCCTGTAGTAACTGGTATTTCAGTCTCCTGTCAGTATCACACACTGTACATACATGTGAAATGACCCTAATGCATGAGTGTAAACTGGTTACAGGTGGTGCTGGTGCACACGGCTGAGTCCATCACAGCTCTAAAGCGTCTGTCAGAGGAACATCCTGGCAGGATCTGGTTCAGTAGTGACTTCCGTTTGGGACGTGTCATTGAGCAAAGCACTTGTAACGTGTGTCTGGATCCAAACAAGGGCCCTCTGTGCAACTTCACTGACCTCCACACGGGGAGCAGTGGTTCTGCTACAAACCCAAAACACTGGCCTGTGACACCCGAGTCAACCACGTGGTAGTTTGGTCCGACAAGAAAATCACAAGGGAAGAAGAGGCTCTCTTTCAAACGTATGTACCACCTTTTATTCTGCTTTGTGCTCATTCATCTGTATAATTAGATAGTTGTTGGCTTTGTAGTATCGCACTCCACATACTTTTAACAAATACTCCTCGTGTTGACTGTGGATACAAACTGACAACTACTAAGTGTGTTTGCATTTCACTAGGGGCAAAAACTTGAAAGTTGGACTTAAGGCCTCGGGAATCTCGACTGCTACAATTTTACCAAAAGCAGGTAAAACATTCCAAATTAACTTTTGAATTGATATACGCTCAATTGACCTTTCGCAAAAGCCCCGCCCACTTAGTTACTGTTGCTACGTCCGTCATACTTTCTGATGCAGCTGCTAAAGTGACTCGTGTTAGTCACTCTAATTGGAGCAATAAATGCACGATATCCCCCAGATCGAAGAAGAAGATGTTACAATAATACAGCGGAAAAATATATTCAAGATATTACACAACCCAACGAAGGATAAATGACTAAAGCAAACAGACAGGTCTCAGGCAAAATCAGAGAAACCTCATGATCTCTTGCACTGCCCAGTAAGCACCCTCTTACTTTTCTTCTATTCCTAATAATAGAATAGAAGCTTCGGTTTGGTAAAGTTAGCCAACGCTAGCTAAACCTACATGTGCCACAATGATAATAGTTATCAGAACCGAGACAAAGTTCACAGTACATTTATCATAAAGGGAGACAAAGACACGTGAGACTGTAGGCTTGTAAAACGTCACCGCCACAGTTAAAGTTACAGCTCCAGTTAGGGTGACCAGATTTTCCAAGTAAAAAAATGGGGACATTTGCGAATCAGCTGCAGGGGTTCCAAATCTAAACTGTCTGTACCCATGATGAATGGTAAAACTGTCAACGACTTATGACATGCACTAATCCGCATCCTGAATTGAGATTTTGAATTGGTTTACAGGACTCAAAACTGGGACTGTCCCGGATAAACTGGGACATCTGGTCACCCTAGCTCCAGTGCCAGTTTGTGTAACGTTATGTGACTATCAGTAGCTAGAAGTTAGAATGCTAAGGTGTTAGGATGCTAAGGTGTTAAAATGCTAAGGTGTTAGAATGCTAAGGTGTTAAAATGCTAAGGTGTTAGAATGCTAAGGTGTTAAAATGCTAAGGTGTTAGAATGCTAAGGTGTTAGCCTAGCGGCTAGGCTCTAGTCTTACCTTAGAGCACACGTATGCTTGTTTATTTGGAGACATTTATCTTTACCCTAAACCTACAGGTGCCACAATGACAATCAGCTACAGCCAGTTATAAGGGCCGTGAAAAAAATACACAGTACTTTTATCATAAAGGGAGGCAAAAACATGTCAGACTGTAGGCTTGTAAACGTTCACCGCCGCAGGTAAAGTTACAGCTCCAGTGCCAGTTTGTGTAACATTATGTGACTGTCAGTAGCTACGATGTTAGCATGCTACGGTGTTAGCCTAACTATAGGCTCTTGCCTTACCTTAGAGCAGACATTTGCTTGTTTATTTTGGAGAAATTTAGCTGGGCGTAGGTCGTCCTAATTGTTTAATCCATTGTAGGCAGTGCTCAGGTTGTGTTTTCGCTTTGGGAAGGGAAATAACTGGACTCTCCCTGACACACTCCTGTGGTCTCTAGTGTCTGATTTACAGCCTCTATAGGCAGATCGCTTCACCATTTTGCTTCTTCTTCTTTGTCTGGTGGGTTTTTGGTGGTTAGCAATAAAAAAAAGTGCATCTGCTCAGTGCTGGTATGTCCCATTGTTTTGCATTGGAGTCTGCGGCATGACAGACCTAGCTTCATAGCAACGGTTGCTAGGATGTCTGATTGGACAGTTACTGTTTTGGGGCGGGGTTTTGCAGAAGGTCAACTCCACCCTAACCCTAATATTATTAGCAAGGCAACTTCATTTATACTGCGCATTTCGTACACAAGGCAACTCAATGCGCCTATTAGCATTAGCAGCTAACACAGTCAAAGTTTAGCGTGAGCAGCTAAAATAGAGTGTAGCATTAGCGACTAACACGGTCAGAGTTTAGCATTAGCAGCTAACACAGAGTTTAGCATTAGCTGTAAACACAGAGCTTAGCATTACGGCTAACACACAAGTTTAGCATTAGCGGCAAACACAGAGTTTAGCATTACGGCTAACACAGTCAGAGTTTAGCATTAGCGGCTAACACAGAGTTTAGCATTAGCTGCAAACACAGTTTAGCATTACGGCTAACACGGTCAGAGTTTAGCCTTAGTGGCTAAAAGAGAGTTTAGCATTAGCGCCTAACACAGTCAGAGTTTAGCATTAGCGGCTAACACGGTCAGACTTTAGCATTAGCAGTTGATAGAGAGTTTACCCTTAGCGGCTAACCTGGTCAGAGTTTAGCATTAGTGGCTAATATAGAGTTTAGCCTTAGTTGCTAAAGCAGAGTTTAGCATTAGCGCCTAACACGGTCAAACTTTAGCATTAGCAGTTGATAGAGAGTTTACCCTTAGCGGCTAACACAGTCAGAGTTTAGCATTAGCGGTTAACACAGAGTTTAGCCTTAGTGGCTAAAACAGAGTTTAGCATTAGCGCCTAACACAGTCAGAGTTTAGCATTAGTAGCTAACACGGTTAGACTTTAGCATTAGCGGCTAACACAGACTTTAAGTAAGTGCTTAACTTACTTAAAGCACTAACAACGCCTCATGAGCATTCGCAGGGCGGTGGGACGCCTTCTGAACAGACCTCCAGGCACTAAGGTGATCGTCCGAACTGGAAACATGAAGCACCTGGACCAGAACAGCAGCGTGTACAACAGCGACTGGGACACCCTGCAGCGGGACAAGGTGCTCCGGGCCGTCCTCAAAGATTCAGGAGTTCTGTTGTTGGAAGCTTGGGAGATGGTCCAGGCCTGTGACCTTCCCCATGACCTCCACCCTCCACAACCAATCATCAAACTCATGGTTGACATGATTCTGTCCAACACATGCCCATAACAACAAGGCAGAGGCTCCTTCCTCCTTAACCTCTGAGGTCGACCTTGAGGGACCTTCTGCAGTTAAGAACAGGAGCTTCAGCTGCTTCTTTCACACGTCAGGACAATCTGAACCTTCCTGACCCAGCGGTTCATCAAAAACTACATCACCCTCAGTGTAGGAGCCTCAACCCTACTTTGGCTTTGGTAACAGTTTATTCTTTTTGCCATAATTTGTGTCTGTTTGGTTGTGATTCGGGATGGGATGATAATGACTTTTTGGGTCACGATTATCTTGGCCAAAATGTTGTACAAGCGTACAGCGAAATAGTGTTAGTCCTGAGCCACTGCGACTGAGCCACGCTGCCACTGTGGGCCGACCTGACCCGGACGTTGGGGAAACCGTAGCAACCTGGGAACAGGAAGGAAAGGTAGGAAACCTGGCTGCCTTCAGTCTCCTCTGATCCTCTGAAACGATGCAGCGCCTCCTGGGTTTGTCCCTTTAATTTAGCAACTAACAGACTCAGAGTTTAGCATTAGTGGCTAACTCTCCTCCTGTTTCTTAAACCTCCTCTCTCCTCCTGTTTCTTAAACCTCCTCTCTCCTCCTGTTTCTTAAACCTCCTCTCTCCTCCTGTTTCTTAAACCTCCTCTCTCCTCCTGTTTCTTAAACCTCCTCTCTCCTCCTGTTACTTAAACCTTCTCTCTCCTCCTGCTCCTTTAACCTCCTCTCTCCTCCTGCTCCTTAAACCTCCTCTCTCCTCCTGCTCCTTAAACCTCCTCTCTCCTCCTGCTCCTTAAACCTCCTCTCTCCTCCTGCTCCTTAAACCTCCTCTCTCCTCCTGCTGTGGCACTAAGACTTGATTCTTTTCCACTGTACAGGTGAGACAAAGAAGAACAGCTCTGAGCCTTCTGGATATTACTACGGGAACCAATGGCGACCTCTAGGGGGCCCCGCAATCCGCCAGTTTAACGACGCCTCAGCCATTTCTGCCTGTGTCAAAGGGAAGCAGCTGCATATGTTTGGAGACTCCACCACCAGACAGTTCTACGAATTCATCAGAGCGAAACAAACAAGTAAAACCTTAATTTTCTTACTTGAAACTAACTTTTACTGCTACGCGGGTCAAACAGTTACACTAAAGTTACTTAACTTTAACTTAAAGTGTACATATGACTATATATATGATTTTCTACACTATTCTTGAGTAGAAATCATTTACAAATGGTTTGACAAATACAAATCTTTGAATCTTTGAATCGATATATAACAGACTATTTATTTTACATGAATAAAAACCACTCACAAAGTGATCTGATCGTTAACACTTGTGCATTAAAAATATATTAGGTCAGTTAATATGTTTATGGTTAAGTTTTTTGGTCTTTTTATTCAATTTGTAATGCAAACACTGAGCTGTGCGTAACGCGCCCCATGAGCAACGAAGAAGCATTCCTCAAAATAGAACCAGTCCTATTTTTCCACACGTGCTTTAAGCGTTGTGTGATACGTCGCCAGTGTGTTTGGCCCCTGAGCCACAGCCTGTCTGGAGTCATAACCTAAAGACTTACATGTGTTAAACTTTTATTTGTGATGTTTCCTAAACGAGCAGGTTTCACTTGAGCTGACGCAGAAAAGGATTCAACATAATCAATAAAAGCTTAATTATTGTATTTTCCTTTTTGCATACTCGATTATGAAATACTTGTCTGATACAGGGACATTTAAAACACTTTTTTTTCTATATTGCAACAGTGCAGAATATGTAAAAAAACAATTCTTGATTTAGCATTTTTATGCGTTTTTACAATTGTCTATATTAGATATTTACTTGATAATAGACACTGGCAACAAAGAAAATACAACGACTGAATTGATTACGTTGAATCTTTTTCTGCATCAACTCGAATACGCGGAAGTGAAACTGTCTTGATTTGGACAATAATTAAACTTCAGTAGATCTGAGTCTCTTGGCTAAAAGATAAATTCCGTTATTGAGCAGCAAACAGCATCTGGCTTTTGCTCTGCTCCTGTTCACAAACACTTTGTGAGTTCTGGACATGTGACATGCTGTTTATGCAGAACCATGAAAAAATTGTCATTTTGCCATTTTTCAACTGGTCTTTTGGTCAAATAAAGAGAACTTAAAATAAAGTGTTTTCAAAAAATGTTTAGTTTAGTTGATGAAACAGAAATTACTCGTTCATAAATATAGAAACTATTCTCGTGAAAACAGAAACGTTTTGACTGTTGAGAATAGACTTTTTTAAGCAATGAAGAAATCAACAACAAAAGCTGTGCTTGTATTTTCAGATCTGCTGAGGTTAGAGAAGTACGGTTCACCTCAGTGTGGCCCGTTCTTGGCTCTCGACCAGACGAATGACTTCATGATGACCTTCCGCTGCCACGGCCCTCCGCTGCGCAACTACAAGATCAGCCTGTCTCAGCTGCAGTACGTGGCCAACGAGCTGGAGCGACTCGCCGGCGGACCCAACACGGTGGTGGTGATCGGCGTCTGGGCTCACTTCGGCTCGTTCCCCGTGGAGGTCTACTACCAACGCCTCATGAGCATTCGCAGGGCGGTGGGACGCCTTCTGAACAGAGCTCCAGGCACTAAGGTGATCGTCCGAACTGGAAACATGAAGCACCTGGACCTGAACAGCAGCGCGTACAACAGCGACTGGTACACCCTGCAGCGGGACAAGGTGCTCCGGGCCGTCTTCAAAGATTCAGGAGTTCTCTTGTTGGAAGCTTGGGAGATGGTCCAGGCCAACTTCCTTGGCCATAACCTCCACCCTCCACAACCAATCATCAAACTCATGGTTGACATGATTCTGTCCAACACATGCCATAACAACGAGGCCGAGGCTCTTTCCTCCTTAACCTCTGAGGTCGACCTTGAGGAACCTTCTGCAGTTAAGAACAGGAGCTTCAGCTGCTTCTTTCACACATCAGGACAATCTGAACCTTCCTGACCCAGCGGTTCATCAAAAACTACATCACCCTCAGTGTAGGAGCCTCAATCCTACTTTGGCTTTGGTAACGGTTTATTATTTTTTGCCATAATTTCTTTCTATTTGGTTGTGATTTGGGATGGGACGATAAAGACTTTTTGGGTCACGATTATCTTGGCCAAAATGTTTGTGATTAACAATATTATCATGATGTTTGCCTATGGCTTGTTCAGCCGCATTATGTAATAACACCGCATTATTAACACCGCATTATGTAATAACACTGCATTATGTAATAACACTGCATGTAATAAAAGTTTTAAAAAAAGTAGAGCTGGTAAAGATTAATTTTTTTTAATAGTTAACTTTTTGAAAATTAACGATTAATTAATAGTTAATTTTTGTTAATTTTTGTTGCAAGTCCAAAGAGTGTAAACTTTGGTTCAGGTTCAGTAAATCTGCCAACGTTAACATCTCTGATCAGCTGGAACCACAGAACCGCTCATATCTGTGAGCACCCAATGACCACACAGTCCACCTGGAGATCTACTGAGCGCAGAGTGTGCACTGAGCCATGGGCACTTGCCCGGTCAATTTAGCCATAGGATTAGCCTCAAAGTAAATGATAGCTATCCGTTAGCTTTGTAGGTTTTAGCTTGTAGATGCTCTCACGTTTCACGCGGCTATTGTCAAATATGAAAGTTACAGTCGTCACAAAGCTTGGATTAGTTTGGTGCACAGTGTCATGCACAGCTGCGCGCTGTAACTTTGTTGTTGTTGTGCAGACTGAGGCATTAGCCGCTACCGCTAGCTACAAAGTAAAAAGCCGTAAAAGTTCACATGTACAGCGGTATAACTTTCACCTCACCGTGCGATGTCTCATACGGTTCATCGCCCTCAGTGGTGCGTCTGTTGGAGCGGGGTTAGCGAGTCGACGAGGCTACAGTCAGCCGGTGGATGCGGGCGGCTGTTGCGCTGCCCAGGTGAAGTGAGCGAGCGCGGGGCAGCAGAGCTCACTCAGCCTGGAGCTGGAGGCTCCTACGGCTGCAGCCACGGGGAAAGTGGCATATTGACGGAACCAGTGAACTTTTACAGCCTGTGCATAGTTTACGCGTTACACAGATCTAAAAAAAAGATTAATCGTTAAAAAATATTTAATAGTTAAAATTCATTAATCGTTAACGATTAAATTAATAGTTAACTTCCGCAGCCCTAAAAAAAGATATATTTTATCTTTATTTATACAGGGAAGGCCCAATGAGAGTACGACTCACTTTTTCATGAGCGCCCTGTTTCATAACAGTGAATAACAATACAATATTTACAATATTTAGACATTTTTACAAGTATCAATTAAAGCAAGTACAATTTTCCTTATACATATCGAATACTGACCTTTTTAGATGTGAGGCACTAAAGAGTTCAATTGTAAAAGCGTCTGTAGTTCATTCCATTTGTGGGCAGCGTAATAAGAAAAGCCTCTTTTTCCCGTGTCACTCTTTACGAGTCCATTTTTCAGACGTAAACAGTCATGTGACCTGGTGTTGTAGTTACTTGAGCTGTAGTTGAGTTCACATGCGAGATAATCAGGAAGCCTCCCCACAAGTCCCTTATAAATAAATAAAATGCAGTGTTGCTCTCTTCGACTTGTGAGGGAAGACCAGCCGACTTTGTCCTACAGTAAACAGTGATGAGTTCTGTCTTTGTCTCCAGTTATAAATCCAATAGCAGAAAGATAAACTGCATCGAGAGGTTTAAGAACAGAAAGTGAAGTGTTGCATATAAACTGTGTCGCCATAATCAAGGACTGATAAAAACGTAGCTTGAACGATTTATTTTCTATAATTCAATGGAATACAAGATTTGTTTCTATAGTAAAATGATAATTTTGATTTAGACTATGCATAGTTTTGAAACATGTGTTTTAAAAGTCAATTTCTCATCCAGCCAGAAACCCAAGTACTTATAAGAGGACACTCTTTCTATAGCTGTGCCATCAAATGTATGGATATTTAAAGGTGAACTTCTTGCCTCCTGGAAAACAACATATACTTAGTTTTGCGTGTATTGAGTGAGAGTTTAAGTTTATTAATGAATTTTGAATTTCATCAAAATCTTCCTGTAGGAACTGGGCAGCTTGACCAGCAGAGGGAGCACTGGTGTAGAACATTGCATCATCTGCATATAAGTGTATAGAGCTAAGTTTGATATTGCACCCAGTAGAATTTATGAAGATTGTGAACAATGGACCCAAAATAGAGCCCTGGGGGACTCCTTTATCTGTGATTAAAAACTCAGATTTAAAACCATCAGCTACAACTGCTTGTGTTCTGTTTGAAAGATAGTTGAGAACCAATTATAGGCTTTTTTATCAAATCCAATGTGTTGTAGCTGCTTTAACAGTATTTGATGATTCACAGAATCAAAAGCCTTTGATAAATCAATGAATAGGGCCAAACACTCTTGCCTACGATCAAGTGCTGCATAGAAGTCATTTAAAACTTTAGTTGTGGCAGTGACAGTGCTATGGCCTTGTCTAAAGCCAGACTGATATGGTTTAAGGACAGAATGCTTAATTAAAAGGATTTTTTGCAAGACATGGTAGTTTTGATATTGGTCGATAATTATTTAAGATATTTGTAGGGCCATCTTTATGTAGCGGCAGAACATGGGCTGCTTTCCATGAATCTGGAATGGTTTCAGATTCAATTGATAAATTAAACATGTGTGTTAAGAGCTGAGTTAGAAGCGGTGCAGCCAATAATAACAGCTTGGGGTCTAACCCATCAGCCCCTGTTGACTTTTTAGGGTCTATGTGGACAGCTTATGAAAAACTTCAGTATGATATACTGAACGGTATATCATACGGTGGTTTTTAGCGGGTTCGGTGAGTTTCTTTTACCATTAAGACGAGGGTTTCAACGTAATTTTCCTATTTAAAGAGCAAACGTGACCAGATTTGTAATGGTTCACGCAGCGACCTGAAGCTAAGCAGCTAGAAGATTCCAAAAGAGGAGGCAAGAAAGTGGCGTAAGGCCTTTCTTTACTGTTTTCATCAAATCCCAGGATTAAACTCCACGACAGCGGGTTTGCAAAGCAAATGCCGAAACCCCGGCAGGCAGGGTCCGCAACTGAGGAGGACTATGTGGACTCAGTCGAGTCATGGAACTAATGGAGCAGCAGAGGGATATGTTCAAGGAAATAATACATCAACAACAGGAGAACTTTAAAGGATTAATTAAAATGATCATGGAATCAACAAACACCCGGTTGGACTTACAGTTAAAGGACATTCAAGATCTAAAAACAAGCCTGCAGTTCACGCAAGGTGAGGTGGATATTCTAAAAGAGGAGAAGAGGAAACTCACTGAGCGCACGGACACAATACATAACGATTTCTACAAAGTATGCGAAAATTTGCACATCATCACGGACAAACTGGAGTATCTGGAGGACAGAGCCGCAGAAATAACCTGGTCTTGAGGAGTGTGGAGACGCCTGGGGAGACCTGGGCTGACGCAGAGGAAAAATCAAACATCTACTGAAGGAGAAGCTACATCTACAACATCCGGTGGAGGTCGAAAGAGCTCACCGCGTAGGCAAGCCTGATGGCGGGAGGGACTGGCCGAGACCCATAATCGCCAGACTACTGCGTTGGAAGGATCGGGAAGAAATACTGCAGCGCGCTAAACATCTCAAAGGAACGAAAATCTACATAAACCAGGATTACACGGACTCCATCAACAGGAAACGAAAAGAGCTGATGCCGGAGCTGAGAGCTGCCAGAGAACGAGGGGACATAGCCTTTTTGCGATATGACAAACTCATTGTACGTCCACGCACCAGTACACCTAAGAAAGCTTAAACACCGGGAAAAACGTATGGATTTTGGTATGTAAAAGCACATAATTTCACATGTCCTGTAATACATATACTCATACAATGACGACAAATCATATTTCATATGCTGCTGACGGCAGTGACCTGGATTATTACAACATAGGATTTTGGACTGCGAGCTCTTGGAGCTGAAAGCTTCAGAGTACACTGAACATAATGCACTGGACTTGGAAGATCAGTTAGACCCAGATAACCTGTTCTTAACATCTAACGAAAGTAATTGCAAATACTACACTGAGAATGAATTTAACATCTCTGTTAAAACAGAAGGGAAATTCTCAATTATCCATTTCAATAGTAGAAGCATGTACGCGAATTTTGACGCAATCAAAGAATACTTAAAACAGTTTGAGAATCCATTTAGTATCATTGCAATATCAGAAACATGGTTTAATGAGGATAAAGGCATTGTTTTTGAGTTAAACAATTATACATTAAACTATGTAAACAGAACCAGTAAAGGGGGAGGTGGAGTTGCTATATATGTCCTCAACAAATTTAAATTCAAAATATTAGAAAACATGACAGCATCAATAAACAACTTGCTTGAATGCTTATCAATAGAAATTATCAATGAAAAAAAGAAAAACATAATAGTTAGTTGTTTATACAGGTCACCAGGCTCATGCGTGGAAATATTTACAAATTGGGCGGAAAAAACATTCTCAGAACTGAGTAACAAGGTATTATTTATCTGTGGGGATTATAACATCGATTTGATAAATCCAAATAAACATAAGACAACTGATGAGTATATTAATAGGATGTACAGTATGAGTTTATACCCAACTATCACAAGACCTAGCAGAATAACAGCGAGCAGTGCTACGCTCATTGACAACATCTTCACTAATAATATGCAGTTCACAAATGTCAGCGGTCTAATGGTTAGTGATATAACGGATCATCTGCCCGTATTCACGGTGTATGATGATAATGAGTTAGATCAAAAATCACCTCAAAATATTTTTATAAACGCGTAAAAACTGAAGACTCAATTCACTCACTCTATAGGGACTTAACAAAACAAGATTGGAATGAGGTATATAACAAGAATGATGTAGATAGTGCTTACGATACATTCATGGAATTATTTAGTGTAGCATACAATAAAACTGTCCAATTCAGCATTTCAGTAAAAACAGTAAAATGACAAAATGTCCGTGGCTAACCAAGGGTTTACAAAATGCTTGTAAGAAGAAAAACACTTTATATAAACAGTTCATTAGATTAAGAACAGATGAATCTGAAAGCAGATATAAAATATATAAAAATAAACTGACCAATATATTAAGGAAGGAAGAAACTATATTATGCCGATCTGTTGTATAAAAGCAAGAACAACATGAAAGGGGTATGGGGAATACTAAACACTATAATCAAGGGTAATGCAAAAAATAATTCATATCCAAACTATTTCACTGATGGGATCAATGACAATCATAAAATGAATGACATTGTGGAAAAGTTTAATAGTTTTTTTGTAAATATTGGACCAGATCTGGCAGCAGAGATTCCGGAGTGTAGTAGCAACGAAATGGAGTCATTGATAGACATTAATTCAAAAACGATGTTTTTGTCTGGAGTAACTGAAACAGAAATAATAGATGTCGTTAACGGGTGTAAGAACAAATCGTCTACAGATTGTTTTGATATAGACATGACACTGGTTAAACAAATTATATATAGTATCATGAAACCATTAACCTACATATGCAACTTATCGTTTCAAACAGGAACATTTCCAAATAAAATTGCAAAAGTTATACCTATACATAAAAATGGGGACAAACACATCTTCACTAACTACAGACCTGTCTCTCTGCTCCCCCAGTTTTCCAAAATCTTAGAGAAACTTTATAACAGTAGAATGGATCATTTCATAGATAAGCATAAACTAATTAATGAAGGTCAGTATGGGTTTCGAGCAGCAAGGTCAACTTCAATGGCCATAATCGATGCAATAGAAGAGATTACTAATAGCTTAGAGGGAAAGAAACATGCAGCTGGAATATTCATTGACTTGAAAAAGCATTTGATACACTTAATCACTCTATATTATTAAAAAAATTAGACAGATATGGCATAAGGGGAGTGGCTTTGAGCTGGATTCAAAGCTATTTAACGGGGAGACAACAGTATGTGAAGATGGGGGAGTTTACATCAGGTTATATGGACATTGGTTGTGGGGTCCCACAGGGATCTGTCTTAGGCCCAAAGTTGTTCAATTTATATATTAACGACATTTTAACGTGTCTAAACTATTAAAATTAGTAATTTTCGCAGATGACACAAACATTTTCTATTCTAATGACAATTATAGCACTTTAGTAACTAACATAAATTGTGAACTAAGGAAATTGGTGAAACATGGATGGACATCAACAAATTGTCCCTCAACCTAAATAAAACAAAGGTAATGTTTTTCGGTAATTATAATGGAAAACCAGACTCAGTAATTATAGATGGTGTAGTTTTAGATACAGTATCAGAAATTAAATTCTTAGGAGTCACCATTGACAGTAAATTAAGCTGGAAACCACACATAAGACACATACAAGGTAAAGTCTCCAAAAGTATCTCAATCATTAATAAAGCATTATATTATTGCATTATTTTTGTTATATGGTTCATTAGTTGTGCCATATCTAAACTACTGTGTAGAAGTCTGGGGCAATAACTATAAAAGCTCATTACACCCCCTTGTTATACTCCAAAAACGGGCTGTAAGAATTATACACAAAGTAGGATATTATGATCACACTAATATATTATTTCTGCAGTCTAAACTGTTAAAAATGCATGATTTAGTGATTTCTCTACTGCCCAACTTCTGTTTAAAGCCAACAAAAATGTGCTACCTGCAAGGATACAAATGCTTTTTGCACGCACAGAAAGGGGATATAACCTGAGGGGTGTGATAACTTTAAGGTTCAAGCAGTGTCTTCCACTAGGAAAAGTATGTGTGTGTCTGTATGTGGAGTTAAACTCTGGAACAAATTGGGGACAGAATTTAAACAATGTCCAAATATTCATCATTTCAAATCAAGATATAAAAAAATGGTATGGTCAAAGTACCAGGAGGAGGAAATGGGTACTTGATGCTAATGGGTGTCACAAAGTGCTGTATACTTTAAAGGTCAGATCTAACTATAATGAAGTATATTGTGGTTGTTACTATTATACTATTGCAGTTGTTACTGCTATTGTTATTGTTGTTGCTGTTGCTGTTGTGTTGTTATCACTATTTTAACTTTAATATAACAGTCTAGGATTAATACCTAACAATCTATAGATTATTCTTAGAATCAAACTTAATCGATTCAGACAGCGGTACTGCTATTGATGCTGATGGTAATATAAAGGAATTAAATTCTTAAGTAAAACATGCACATATCCATGTACTCTGCATTCAACATAACCCGTAGTACAGGGCAGACATGTGGGGGCCAGCAGCTCGAGGAAACCCTCTTCTGGCAGCAGACTCCTAAAATGTGTCTCTTTTAATGCATAGTATAGGACACTTAACAAAGGATGGTCCGGTTGCTCGGGGCTGCTCCCCTCTGGCAGCAGGTCCAGTCACAGAAAAGAGAAAAAAACAAAACAAAAAAAACGAATCCCTTGTAACACACATCATTAAGATTATTCTTGTTATCATGAGCATCAATCGGTCTGAGAATACTGTACCTTTCATGAATAAATGTGGAGTATTTTATGTATCATTCAAACACTTTGATACAGAGTAATGTTATATGGGTTGTAATGGTGATGGTGAATAACGGTAATGCCAACATGGTAATGAATTCTGTATGGGAGACAGAAATAATTCACTGGTTGTAGCGTGTGAGATACTGTGAGTGTTGACCTGGTATAATGCAATATGGCATCTGTTATGTAACCAACTCGGTTGATAGTTGTCTTGTAAGATGGTAAGAAATATGAAGTGTTATTTATTTATTGTTCTTTAAGTTTATGAACAGGGGTGGGAGTCAATAAGCTTGTCTTCTTCCCACTCCTTTTCGAGCCAGAATGTAAATTATTTTTTTTCTTTTTTTAAATTCTTTTATTGTGTATATATATATTTTTCGGGGGGGGGGGGTTCTTGGCTTTTGTGCCTTAGCTCGAAATAAAACTCTAAATATAGGCTTTAATGAAAAAACTGGCTGTGAGTTTATTTTCAACCAAGTCATCCGGGGAAGGAGAATCATTATTTGAAAAACATTACACGCATTTACAAAAGGCTTCACAAATATCTTGTTTTGACTTTACTGTGTTAGGACTGTCCAGGACATTAGATGGTAACGAAGCAATAAATTGTCGCTCCATTATGTAATAAACCTCACAACGCATTATGTAATACATTTTGTCACATTATGTAATAAGTTATTACGTCTTGAGACAGTTATTACAAAAAGTACTTAACACATTGTTATTGTCAGGAAATATAATAACATGGTCCATGATGTAATAGTTGTATTTTTGGACCCCTCATTCCACAATATTATGTTGAGGCCTAATGGCAAGGCTGTGCGCAAAAAATACATAGGAAATTATGATTAACAGAGTCACTAAATATTGAAAAATGTGGGCTGATTCTTTTAGAATAATGATAATTAATAATAATAAAATGCATTAGTCTTATATAACCAGTCTGCGCACATCAGCCACACACACACACACACACACACACACACACACACACACACACACACACACACCACACACACACACACACACACACACAGGTGTTAAAGCATAACAAACCAGTAGGTTTGCAGGGCGTAGGGCATTAATCCACATAATCCAAAATGTGAAGGCACCGGTTTCTTGCACAATCTGAATTATTAATTCCGTCATGGTCGAAGCTCAGAGCTGTTCCTTTGTCCGAGAATGAAATGATCTGAGGCTCTTTCAAACCGTCACTGAAGTTTGGATGATTGGATGATCTTCTTTCATTTTTATTTCGTCATATTTTAGTGGATGAAAATATCTGGGCATTTTATGGTGGGTGTGTGGACACTGTGGGATTCTTTTGTCTTTTAAGTTTATTCTCTTGTCTAAACAAAAAGGAGTTGTCCCGCCTTCAGCAGGTACAAAACTCTGCAGCGAGGTTACTGACTCGCACAAACAGAAGGGCTCATATTACTCCCTCCATTGGCTCCCAGTCACTTTTAGTTTCAATTTTAAAATCCTGGTGTTGACCTTCAGAGCCTTGCATGGTCAGGCTCCCTCCTACAGACTTGTTGTGTCCTTATACCTCCTCTCGGAGGCTGAGATCTCAGGATGGTCCCTCGTACCCGTTACAAGACAAGAGATCGCTCCTCCCAGGTGGTTGCCCCGATGCTCTGAACCATCTTCCGCTTTCCTTGCGCTTACTTGATTGTGTTGATGTTTTTAAGAGTAAACTGAAACCTACTTAAATCTCACTGCAATACAGGAAAAAAGTTACATATCTGTGATTTCAGCATTTCATTTTGAAGAAAAGGAGTTGAATTTGACATTTCCCCTGCATTTCAGAATGTTCCACTTTCTAACATTGTACACAGATGCAGTATCTTCAGTCAGCTTATACTGAAGCTGTGGCCGAGGAGGAAACATAGGATTTGTTTGCCTTTGTGTTTCTATAAAATATAGAAATAAAGCTCGTCTTTTGGTCGTACGACGGTTCTATTTTAAAATCTTTTTCACTGTGCATCCGGTGTGTCTGAG